>BGPT01000167.1:129972-169912 GCA_003297045.1 Symbiodinium sp. clade C Y103 | reverse complement strand
TTGGGTATCGCTTCGGGTATCGAGGGGCATCGCTGCGGGCATCGCTACAGAGACCTGGAAAATATTTTATCTCAGGGGTATGCCTATGGTAGATTCTTGCAAGGGGTGCCAGTTACAGTTCTATTCCTGGGAAATGGCTTTGGTGGGCAGGTCTTTTTTAACCAGAAATGGCTACAATGGAAGGTTCAATCATAAACAACAATTAAAAAGAGGTATCGCTTCACAAGGCCCCCTATCGCTACACACAGTAAATCACATATTTTGAGTAGTGNAACAACAATTAAAAAGAGGTATCGCTTCACAAGGCCCCCTATCGCTACACACAGTAAATCACATATTTTGAGTAGTGACGGCGGATCCTAATTGAAACCCTTCATAGCGTCTTTTGATCATTGCACATATGGGCATAAACCCACAAGGCGTCTCAGGATTGGGATTGCGCCTGAATCCTCCATTGGAAACAATCCACCTGACCCATTGCTGACGTAGAAAGTCATCACATCAAGACCCTTTCTGGATCTTTCTGGTATGTAACAAATCCCATGTCAAAACGCAGCTGACTGCACTCACTTTTGTTGCCAAAAATAGAGGCTCCGGGAAAATCTGCCAAAGGCTGACAAGGCTTCTACCAGCTGAGAGGGATCTCAAGAATCCCTGAGGGGGAACCCCATGGTGTTTCCTTGATGAACTGGAGCTTTCTGGAAGATTAAGGCCGAAAAATTGCTTTGTAGGCGTTGGTCCATATCTTGACTTTTCGGAAACAGAATCCGCGAATTTGGGGGCCTCTTCCTCTTTTAGAATTCTCTTGCTAGCTTGTTTCAGGATTTCAAGCCTCGCAGACTTCAGCAGTTGAGCGTGTATGTGGACGCTCGAAAATTGGCACCGCGGCCATTGTCGCCCGGATGTCGGGGTCCAATCTGCGCAAATCTCTCGGGGCGCCCGCAAGGGAAAAACGATGAAAAAACAAACGCTGCGGACAGCGAGAGCAGTTTGAACCAAAGTGTGGCCCGGGAAGTCATTGCCACAGATGGTAAGGCCGTTTGAGTTGGACCCGCTTTATCCTTTTCTTTTACCTCCCTCTGAGGTGGACCCTAGACTCTCCTCCCAAGCTGCATGAGCCTTCTGTGGCTGAGCACGATTTCAGAATGGTTAATTAGTTCATTGGAAGCTTGGTGGGCATAGGTGCCTAGGCCGAATTCAAAACATTCATGCCTAGAGGGTGCACTGCGATGCATTTGATGCATGACAAACTGCTGTGATTTTGGTGATCTCGTCCCTGCAACTTGCGCAGCTTAGGCCACTCTGTTTCGGCTACCTGACCTCTCAGCCAGAACTGCTGAGCCCTGCTCAGCCTTGCCTCCTGCGTCACGCGTCGGCAGCTCAACAGGCGGCATTGGAAGACAACGCCTGACACGGCACTGTGCCATCTGTGGCCCTTTGAGCGCGGCCTTCAGATCCCTTCAGGCAGAAGGGCCACAGCTTGTGACTGGAACCGATGGAACCCAGTGGCCATCAATGGCCCAATGGCCTGACCCATCCCCAAGAAAGGCCTGGCTTTTAATTGCCATCAGCGCAAACAGCGCATGGTAAACAGTTGGTTTTTGTGGCATGTTTTTGTGGCCCTATCTGACGGTGAAATAGGTTGCACCCGGCTATCAGCTTCTTTGGGGGCCCAGCTGATGCTTGGCAAAAGATGTGTATTCATTGTGCACGAAGGTAGGTATACCATGAGCATACAAAAGCACCGGGTCAACATCTTTGGATTCAGTCACGCAGCTTGGGCTGCAGGTTTTCGAGCAGAAAATCTTCCAAGTTGGTAAAGTCATCAATGGAGCACTTTTCAAAACCGCTGAGGGGTGGTTCTACTTCTTCACCTTTTGAAAGAATCCATACAATTTCTGCAGGGTGCTACCAAGCGATCGGCCCCAACAAAATAGATTCACCGTTGATTATATGTTTTGGCCGTTTTTCTGTGAGTCACAACTGCGTCACGTCATTCGAAAACGCGCAGTTTACATCTCCAGCGCACGAAAACCTGAGACACTCAGTATCAGCTTAAGCCAGCTTTACCTTCACGGGGCACTTGGTTCCCCCGGCTCAGCCAAGGCAGAAGCCACCTTGGGCGAAAGCATCCAGCCACCATTTGGAGACTATTTCGAAATCATCCCCAGTAGGGGTATATTGTCAATACACTACAATACAATACAATACAATGCAATTACAATACAATTACAATACAATACAATACATAATGACATAACAAAACATAATATTACAGTACAGTACAGTACAGTACATTACACTACACTACTCTACATTACATTACATTACTTACATACATACAGCTCTAGAATGTCACATATATTTACATATAACATCATATACTGAACACAACATACCATTACATACCACGTGTCTAGATGCATATGCATATCAGCATCTATCCAAATGTAAATGCATATTGCATAATGTTGGCAACACAATCATTGTATATATATATATAACCATCCCCAATCTCACCATAGATAGGTGGTATAAACCATTCCCAAATGGGTGGTTTATTATCGTTTTACCTACATTGCAGTCATTACTGAGCAATCTCGGAAACTATGGAAACCCTAGGCTCACGGAAACGACATCCACAAATTTGGGACTGTCAGAATGTCAGATCGAATGCCAGGCTATCGATCTATCTATCTATCTGAATCTATCTGAATCTATCTGAATCTATCTGAATCTATCTGAATCTATCTGAATCTATCTGAATCTATCTGAATCTATCTGAATCTATCTGAATCTATCTGAATCTATCTGAATCTATCGGAATCTATCTGAATCTATCTGAATCTATCGGAATCTATCTGAATCTATCTGAATCTATCGGAATCTATCGGAATCTATCTGAATCTATCTGAATCTATCTGAATCTATCTGAATCTTTCGGAATCTATCTGAATCTATCTGAATCTATCGGAATCTATCTGAATCTATCTGAATCTATCGGAATCTATCTGAATCTATCTGAATCTATCTGAATCTATCTGAATCTATCTGAATCTATCTGAATCTATCTGAATCTATCTGAATCTATCTGAATCTATCTGAATCTATCTGAATCTATCTGAATCTATCTATCTATCTATCTATCTATCTATCTATCTATCTATCACTGGATTGGTTAATGGGAAAATTTACAGGAACCCCCTATATTTGATGGGAAAATCCATTGTTTCCTGTAAATTTTCCCATTAACCAATCCATCCATCCATCTATCTATCATCTACCTATCTACCGTATCTATCTACTGTATCTATCTATCTATCTGTGCACATTCATTCTGCACCGCGCCCCACTGGCCTTTTCTCCAAGTCACAGCCGCGATTGCTCGCGCTGTGCGCCTCCCACGGCACCTGCAAGTCGTCCAGGGCCGGATCCTCGGCGTTCTCGGCGGGGGATGGGAAATCCCCATCCAAACAACGGGAAAGTCATAGGAAATTATGGGAAAATATAGGAAAATACATTCTATATGTATATATATATATGGATATTTCACTTAAATTGGACAATCTATAAAAATCATCTATAAATGATAGACTTTCCAGCAAGCCATGGTTGATTGCCAGAGGGTATATCATCACCTCAATGAAAAATCACCTAAAATTTCAACACTTGGCATTTAAATTGAACATCACCCAAACCTAAAATGGGTGTCCATTGCCAGGTTTGACTTCCGGAGCGTATACAATCGCATCAACAGATGGGCCCCCCATGTGCACCTCGCATATATGAACAAATAATACTTAACCAGGCCTGGTTTATAGAGGGGTATTTCATATTCCGGGGGGTGGGATTATATACAAATCGTCAGTTTTCCGTAGTTCAATTTACAAAAGGGTACATGGATAGCCACTAATCGACGTGGAACATGCATATAGTCTGTGTACAAGAAATAAATATGTTAATACTTATCAATATGTGCAATATCCATGTGCTCATGCGATATTGATAACAAATGATAACAATATGTCTCTGTTCATTAAGCTTTCCATGTGTATATCTAGTTCCTCAAAAATCTGACAAGAATGTGATTGATGTTGCCGTTCGGTAGTCTTGATTACCTACTTTTTCCACCGCTATGTTGAATTGACGTTGGGTAGATCCCATTATATCCCATTGTACCCCATGATTATATTCCCATAATATCCCCCTTGTATCACTATAAATCCCTATTGTTGTGGGTCAAACCTTTTTTTCCCCCCCCAGCTGCATTGAGAAGACTTAGTCCCCATCATACTCGGCCGAATGGTCTGCAGGCATAGGCAACCTGGGACCCACCAGGGAGATTCACAGGTACCTGTCGGCACTATACGGAAAAATTCACACATATGATCACATATGTACATGTCACACTTCCATGTGTGTGTGTTTGTATGTAATTTGTAAATATCGTTGAATATCTAATGTATACGCGTATCCATGTCTAGTCCAAACTATTCAAGAATAAATTAAACAAATTGTGATGAGTATTTATCCTGAAGCAACTAACTAGACATAAATCAACCTTTCAAGTAAGAGGAGGAGAATTGTCCTCACCTGAAATGCCACAGGAATGTTTTAGAATCCCCGCGATGCTCACGATTTCGAATTGAAGTCCTTTCCAGATCTTAGAAGTGTCGTTTCGATTTTCGCAGGACATGATCTATAAATCATGGATTTTTCATGTCTATGTCGAGTCTATGTTTGATAAAGGTACAGTACACCCTCTGGTAATTTAACTTGGCAATGGAAACCACCTTGCCAGATCAGCTTTGCCAGGTCGTATATATCAGATATAATGGAGAGTGACTCTTGTTGTCTAGACAGGATGGCGTAGAATGAATTGCCCCCCCACCAACGCCACACATTTCCCTACTATTCTGATGGATCTATCACTGAGATCATGGGAATTCAAATAACCCCCCTGGCAGGTGACCCCCAATAATAGATGCTGAATAAAAGTTAATAAGGCCTTCAAAGTTGCCGCTGGCGCTTGATACGTCCTTCATAAACCCATACATTCTTGGGCTGGTCAACCGTGTATGGTGGTTAATCCATGATATCCCAGTACATCGCAAGAATCTAAGCCTACTTAGATGTACCACGGAATTGATTAGCTGGCTGGTTTGCAAATGGATTCGTGATTCGTGATAGGCCACAACTCAGGTCCTAAACACTTCGCTGATCCCATGGCCCATCTAAGTCGTGGATTGGTTGAATCCTGATCCAGTCGCGCTGGGCGCCCTACTGCCGCACCGCTGCAGTGAAGGCCTGGAGAAGAGCCAGGAGGCGGCCGAGTACACGGATCTGGAAAGCCAAAAGATTTTGCCACATAGAATCGCTGGGTACATTTCAAACATGGTCAAACAACATCACAGAAATCTGTCCATCATGCATCCCATCTTTGGCATTCATAGCTTTGTTTCAACAGGTCCCTGTGGATCCTATGGGCCTCACAGGGTGCAGCAGCACGACGCATGACAAGACATGCCAACAAGGCCTTGGTGCTTCATCCATTCAGCACTGCACGAAGCTTCTGGAGAAAGCCCTTAACATTCCTAGGATCTAACGATATCTGATCATCATCCCAGGCATAAAGTTTTTTTTTTATCAGGTTGAAAAGCCCAAAAAAACAACATGAAAGTATACGAAATCACGTATTGCACATATAAGTATTACATTTTCGTACCCATTCATATTCATATGCGTGTGTGTGTGGGTGCGCGGGCAAAGGCATGTAGTTTACATCTTGAAAAAGAGAGGTATCAGAATATTAGATATTCGCGAATCATTTGAATCACAGAGAGACATATATTACATCTTCAAATATGAAATAGATGAATTGATAAATATAGTATAAGATATGAATAGAATGTGAATGCATCAGAGTAAATCTATGGAAATCTCTCTTTCTCTCTACATCTTGGATTTCCATTGCTTGCCCCTCCCAACTCTGGCGCCCGTGCTACCAGCAGCACCGCCAGCAAGCCGCTTCCACGCCGCAGCGACGTCGGCATCACAGCACGGGTTTCCGGGGCCGGGGCACGAACTCCGCTGGGCTGGCTGAAGCGATGGCAAAAGCAGTGATTTGACCAGAAAGGGTCATGGTATGTCGTGGTTAACTCACCGGAAAACAAAAAGGATTCGCATAATCAGAAAAAAGGATTACATTATTTATCATGATTTAACCCACTCAGAAAAAACAAGAGTGTTCAAGGTGGTTTGGCCAACAGGCAATGGTCTCAACAAATGCCAGATTAACCTGCAACAATGCAGACTAAATATAACATAATATAACAAAAAAAGAACAAAGAATCAACATACGATTTTTTCAAAATGCATTTAAATGAGCAAACGTGAGATTTGACCGAAGTGGAGATACCACCCTGAAACATACGGTGGACACCCCAAGAAAAAACGTAGATTAGGAAAGCCAACCTCTAGGCTTGGGGTCCATCAACTCTTAGGGTCAAAGGGATCATCCCAACAAACCGAAGGGGAAGCGACGGCCGGCGGCAGTAAGGTGTCTAGCATCGTGCCCAAGTTGGCGCTGCTATTAAGCGCAACTGCTTTTTTTAAGGGAAAAAAGTGGCTAAACAGGTGACATGTTTGCACTTCTTGACTGGGAAAAGAAGAGGTCGAATGTGGATGCGTCCGGTTGGCAGCTGGTTCCGAATCTTAGTTTGTTGAATCATGTTCATGGATTTGGTGAAGATTGGGTTGGCAATTTGTTTTTAAGAGAAAGGCTGCGAGTCAATCGCCTTGAACAGGTGGGACCCAAGCTCACAACCCTTGAAGTTCACGGCCCCAACCGATTTTTCATTCCTCCGACTCGGCTGTCCGAAGCGGCGTGCCGTTGCGGTTTCGTCGACGCCGGGAAGACGAAAAGGAAATCCTGAAGAACATGGGCTCCAACACCTCTATTATATAAACGTGGCAGATTGACATGTTTGCTTTGAGGTTGTAGGGCGCGCCTATAATGCATCAGTTACAATATATATATATATAATACATATGTGCGTGTGTGCATCTGCCAGCTTGCCATCTTTCCATTTGATTATGTAAGAATCTATCTGATCTCATCTCATTATATCCAATCTTTGCATTTGAAGACACACATGCCCATATTTGAGAAAATTACATAGCAACCCCAAAACATGGAAAAGGAAAATCCTCCGACTAAAGTATGTACTACATAGTGTGGTTTCTATATTATAGATTGATGACCTGATCTCTGCAGGATTTCCAGAGGAACTGCTCCCCGCGGGAAACGGCAAGCCGCAGGGCGAAGCTCGCCGAAAAGCGGCTGGCCCCTTTTCTGGGGCCCTGTGGCGGCGAGGGATCTCGGGTGGCGGGGTTCTGTGAGCATCATCTCAAATCATGTCACCGATGTGAAGGTCACTGAGAATCAGATTGCGATGATCAAGAACGCATGGCCAGCAGACATCTGAAAGGATTTCATGGTTGAAGATTCCTCAGCCAAGTTTGACCAAGGGCTAGTGGCTGCCCTGATGGCTTTTAGTGCTGCCATGTGCTCAGTCCAAGAAAGTCACATCAGCATCCACCACAGGAGGACGACTCCTGATCCAGGTCACAGGTGTTTCAGCTGCAGTTGAGTGACAATTTCTAGCCGAGTTTACATGGCGAGCTTAGAAAGAAAAGATATCTTTCAGGAGAATATGTGTATTCATAGTATACCATATGAACATGTACATCGTATTGGTATATTTGAATAGGGAATATAGTCACAAGAATGTCACAGGCAGAACCTATACACGCCAAACTCCAACCCTCAACCAATCAAGCCAGGGTCTACCCAGCAAAGAGGTGTGTGTGTGTGTGTGTTCATGCTCATAGCGATTCCCTTGAGTGGGGTCTGCCACCCCACATAATAATCAAGTCGGATCATGATCCCATCTGTAGGGAAGGGAACAAATTGAACCATCATCCCATTTCATCCCATTTTGATGGTTAAATCATGTTAAATCCCATTTTGGCGCCACCTCAGAACTTGTCATGTCCACGTTCTTGGTTGGTGAATTTCCCGTCTTGATCACTGATGGCAGCTTTCTCACTTGTTCATCCTTTTGGGACACCCCAAAGATTCATAAACATGTATATTCTCTACCTATTTGAGGATTTATGCATTTATCTATTTATATATATATATTTATATTTATGTATATATGCATATATTTATGTATTGTAGACAGGACCTAATATGTGTGCGTACATACTTATATGTGTGTGAATATATATATATATATATATATCTAGACATATGAAATGATATTTGCATGTATATTTATATAGATGTTCACATTCACATATATTCATATTTATATATGTACAAATTAGAGTAAATGAATGTAAATTATATAGATATATATATATATACATATATATATATATAGATAGATATTCACATTTAGGTTGTCTCCTCGACTCATGGTGCAATCTCCATCCAATCTGAATTTTGCCTCGCGGGCGGCGACTTCTTCTCGCTGGGAACCTGCTCCACGGTCAAAGGCCTCACTGTGGACCATTGTTTCTGTGTAAAGAAAAAGTCATACTGCAATTGATATATAGCCTGGATTACTTCAATTATAATATGTATATATATATATATACATAGTATATGAGGAGGGGGAGGAGCAAAAAAGGCATATAGCTGCACAAAAAAGGCATATAGCTGCACAAAAGAGAACAGAGTAGTTGTTACTATGACTCACTACCACTGCGTTTTATGGTTGTTTGGCTGGGGCTTGTCAATACATTTCTGGATTGTTACATCCCAAACTGAGGTGAGAATTTGGCTACGGCTTTCATTGAACACATGCATTGGCAGTGTATGCCTCCAAAGCTTTAAAATGAAACTCAATCAGTTTACAAGATTGGATTTCTAATCACCATGATAGATACCCTCCAGTAAACTAACATAATAGCTATGGAAAATGGCCCACGTAATTATAAACGATGTTCCCATTAAAACCTCCTTTTAGGGGATTTCCCAGCTGGCAAAGTTTGATTGCTGAAGGATAAAACATCATCCACAAACCAGGTTCCCCTGCGCCATTGGCGTCGTCGACGCTTCTTGCGTCACTTTTCGGGCCGGTGGCGGGGAACCGACGGTGGGAGCCTCGGGAAGTCATTGATGATCTGGAGAATTTCACACGCATATTTTGTGGGTTGGTGTTTCAACCCATCCCAAGAAGGTTTCTGGATCAGTGCATGTGTATATATATATATACATTTGTGTGTGTGCATTGTTTACTCAGCTTAAACATACATCCTAGCAAATGTAATGTAGTTGTAGTAATATGTAGTAACCATAATCACTATGTATACATTATGCATATATATATATAATTATAGTATATATATATATATATGCGTGTCTTCGCGTGGTTGTGTGTGTCTCAAACCACAGAACTAGCCACTTTGCAAAGGCGTGTGATAGAGAAATGGTGCATCCCAGTTGCCTGGATAGTCTATAGTGAATATCTAGTAAATGGATGTAAATGGGCTATGGGCTAGATTCACAAACCCCTTTTCATGTCATAGATCCAATATGATCCAATAATGAAGACCGTAAAATTGGGCATGGGGTTTCTTGTTGGATCTGTTCAGCCATATATGTTATATATATATATATATATGTGTGTAACATATATATATATGTATATATATAATATATTCATATCAAATCTCACAATCATCGTGGCATAAGTCAGTTTCTAAGCATCTTGAAAAGCACACCAAGGATCCCAATTGCCACCTGTTGTTGCCACTTCTTCAGCCATCCATCTACCCTCTGGTCGTTTATCATAGCTATGGAAAATCACCATGCTTGTGGGTAAACAATCTATAAATTAACAATTTCCAGAACTATTTTAAATTACGCCCAGACACCTCATTTCGCCCAACATTACTGTTGGGTTTAAGTTTTTAGGCTTTAAGAATTAGGGTTTTGGGGTTTAGGTGTTCAGCGTTTAAGGTATTTCCTTGATTTTTTTTCATGGTTTGTACGTTCAGGATGTAGGGTTTAGGATGTCGGGTTTTACGGTTTTAGGAACTTTAGGATGTTAGGGTTCAGGATGACTGGTGCAATAACGCACATGTCCCCTACCTGAGCTTTTCAGGAATGCCAGAATGACAAATAATGTACAGTGTTTTGAGAATGCTTGAGAGTGAAAACGGGTCTTTGGCGGTTTCAATTGCAGTAGGGTAACCAATCATCTTCTCAACGGAGGTTTAAGGGAAAATTTACCAAACAAAACCCATATTGAAAGGGAAAATGCATAGTTTCCTATAGATTTTCCCACCAATCCGTTGATTTTTTCCACATTTTCCGCCTTTCCTTTGGGCGTCTCCTTTGCTCAGCACCCAGGTCTCCGGAGAGGCAAGGTACCGTCGGCATATCCGTGGGCTGGACCTCCGTGCACTGGATCCAACTGGTTGGCTCTGACGGTGTTCAACAGCAATCAGTAGGGATTTGTTCAGCAATCAACTGCTTTTCCATGGCCGTAGATATTTATATATAGATATAGTTTTATCTATTTATATATATATATATGTGTGTATATATATATACATACATTTTGGGGATGTTAACCAAGAAAATGATATGGGTGCGTCTGAAAACGACGGTACAATAGCAACCAAAAATGGGAATCTCATAGGGATATGATGGGAATACATGATACGGGTGGCTGAGGGTGTGTCTGAAAAAATGGGGTATGGCTCCCTCAAAAGCAGCAGTTTTATTCATAGGGAAAATAATGAAAAGCCAGTTGATTTGCGGATACCTATTTGCAGTCAAACCCATGTATTGTATATTCTCGTTGGTGGCTTACTCTGAGGCTAGAAAATGTCACAAGTCATCATTGATGCAATCAACACCGGCAAAGCTGCATGCCATACCACTTGTACACAACAGACACACGATGGCCACATTCAGAACAATCCCATGCCCCTAGTGTCAAACACCCCCAAGAAACCCTGGTTAAATACACGATTTACACATAGGACGGTTCAGGGGATGTTTTTCATGTTGGCGGGATGGGATGATTTCGTTGGGCAGTCTATGGCAAAAAATGCTGATCCGAAAGGATGGTTGTCTACGACAGATATGACGGCTATCAGCATGTTCAACGTTGATGACCCACGTTCAGCGATTAAAAGCCTCCATGGCCTCTCTCAATTTGTTTTCACTCTACACACAGGCACATATGTATATATATATATATGCTGTATACTAGACACACACATATATTACATGTGTGTGTGCGTGCGTAGGGGGAGAGAGAGAGAGAGATGGACATAGATGTACACATATAAATATACTGTGTATAAAATATATATGTATATACACACATCTAGATATATTATATATATACAGTTATATACATATACATATCTGCGTGTGTGTGTGTGTGTGTGTGCACCGGCTGTATACCAGTCATTGTAGCGGTTTCTGGCAGGAGATCTTGCTGTGTTTGACGCCTTTTCTCATTGGTTTTGGACAGATTCGAACCTGGAAGTTCATGGTCCAACGGCTGAATTCCATTGATCCATGGATTGGTTTCAAGGGAAAATCTACAGGAAACCATTCATCTTCCCATGAACTACGGGTTTTGATTGGATTTTTTTCTTGAACCAATCCATTTAATTGATACATCGAAGCCCGATGATCATAGATGGATCCCTTCCCTGAGCCCATGACTGGTGGACTCTGGTATTGCTCAACCTGGGATGGGTGGCGGAGATATTTTTGGGCTTGGAAAAAGATTCCGCAACCTTCCACGGAATCAAAAAGGAGCACTCTTCATAAATATGCACAGGATTGAATGCATGCAAAGATAGCATGAATGTGGTGTTGAAATGATCTAAAATGGTGAAAAACAATGCAAATAATGTAAACAACGTGTAGGGATTTCTGGCCCCGCCGTTCCGCGCTGTTCGAGACCTGTGCACTGTGCACAATCTGTCTGCAGGCACCCCGGCTGGGGATACGTCGAAGGGGTTCGTCATATCCTTAGCCAGAGATTTTCATCCTCTTCCCAGCCCAATAAATCGATCCAAATCCACTCAAATTGCTTCTCATGGAATCTGCTGCTTCAAAAAGGACCCCTTTTGGAGTACCCCACAACTTCTTGGACATTTGCACCGGTGACAGCCTTAAGTCTCCAGGCGAAAGGGTTTTCCCCTGGCTTCCCACCAGCTGCTGCGAAAGGATTCGCCCCCGGCGCAAACGGGTTGGTGCCAGCACCAGCGCCCGCTGCAGGTGGTGTCTGGGCCGACTGGGGGGTACGCAACAAGGATGGGGATCACCCTCTGGTGGCTTGCTACGAAATTGCTGAATTCAGATCGATCGGAGAAGAAACACAAACCACACAGCGCAAACCAATCATTTGACAAAGAAACGCCCCTTCGCATCGTAGAGATACTCTCAGTGCTGGGTTCCCTACCAGCATCTTTGAGAAATCTGGGGGGAACTTTGCCTGGCCAGTCAGGAAATGTAGTGCCCCTGGGAGAAAACGAGCAAAAATGACCAAAGCACCTTCTCACCAAGACAGAAATACCATTGGCAGTTTAAAACTTTCAAATGAAGCAACTAACATGACTAATCATGATTCATCATCTACAATCTACAGCCGCACAGTAGGCCAAAAGACCTGTTGACCGCCGAAACCAGTAACCAGCAAGGGCCAAGGCCAAGGATCTTCCACCTTTGCGAATTGACCTTGCACACCTAGCAGGAAATGCCTTTCACACATCAAAATTGAAATAAGTGAGGGTTACTACATGTTACTACCCTCTCATCATCAAACAATTTGCTATTGGAAATTTCCCATTTATAGTTGGTTTGCTGTTTCAAGAATTGTGCTATTCCATGACTGTGTTGGTTTACCACAAGGGTATTCATATGTATTCACAGCCATTTACCCTTCGACCCAGTATATCCCAGGCCTTCCCCTTTGCCACATTGATGATGTAGCCTATGAGTTTGAAGAAGTAGTCCACCTGGCTCGACACCCATTCACCAGGGAGGCGGGGGCCGCTCGGAAAAGCCGCTCGGGAAAACATAGGAAACCATCCTTTCCCAGCAGCAAATATATAAACATGAGGCTTTTCCTGGCTTTTGCAAGCCAGGTTCATCCAACATTTCTAGGATAAATATTGAAAGAAACAACCGAACCATACCAGTTGTGAGGGATGATCTTAAGTGGTGAATCGTTCGTCGGCTCCAAGCATGAAGCCGGCTGATACCCATCCTCTTCGTTGTCTGGGCACGGACCTGCCATCCTCTACAACAGCCAGTTAAGATGATACTTGAAGTTCAGGTTAAACAAGTTCCTGAGCAAACGATCACCCCAAACAGGGATAGAGGATACATGTAAGCTGATCTTTCAAGTTTATAACTCACAACTAGTTAGTGACTGAACTGCCACACCGGACCCAAATGGGTCCCAGTTGCCAGCACCAAGAATCACAACTGGGTCCCCAGCGTAGATCTGCGTCATCACGTAGGCCCGGCCGGTGAAAGGGCTCCTGAG
The DNA here is from genome assembly GCA_003297045.1 of Symbiodinium sp. clade C Y103. NCBI lineage: Eukaryota > Dinophyceae > Suessiales > Symbiodiniaceae > Cladocopium > Cladocopium sp. clade C. Next base: position 156,317 of record BGPT01000167.1, on the reverse strand, counting down.
TCGGGGGTTCAACGGTGGAGGCTCGGGCCCAGTATAGGGATGTGGGGGTGTGGGTCAAAAAGCCTGGGCAAGTCTTGATGTTCACTGTTCACATAAAAAATAGCTGGTAATTAGCTGGTATATCCCCTGGTATACCGGTGTTCATCCCACAAGATTTACGGTCTTCTAGCAGCTGAATGAGGTTTTGACCAGTCCCATATATGGCAAATCGTGACCATCTGCCGGGTAGATTTGAGGACTTGATCCCGAGTTCAAGCAACACGGTCACCTAGCAAAGCCCCTGCCTGTACAAGTGACCTTCTGATTCTCGCATGGGATTTCCAGCCAGAGAGAATATCCGGGGATGGGTTCGGATAATCTTAACTCGTAAGGAGTTCGGAACTCTTCTTTGCCAGGCAGAAATGGATAGGGCAGCAACCGGCCGACCATTAATTAGGGAGTCGTTTTACTTCAGCACGAATAGGGGGCTGCGGGATTGTCCAGCAAACCCCAAGTTTGGATGTCATACCGTTGGCTTTGCTCAGTATACATAAACCAAAGAAGAACAAGAGCAGGCTCAGCATACACATGAATATGCACAATATATATATATATATAACAACTTAACTGATGATAACCACAAATGAAAGACAGCACTATCAGCACTGGCAATGCCCTTACTCACTGCAGCCTGTCGGACACACGCAGCGGCACTGCCAGCATGTCAAAGTATGAGCCGGCCCTTAGTCGCAGAGTCTGCTGGATCAAACGCTACTGACCTAAATAAGGTCTAGGTGAGGCATATGCAAGAGAATATCCCCACAAAGTACGGCCCTATACGGTGCAGTAATTACACCAGTTTGGATATATCCTCCAGTTTGGACATGTCCTCCACTAAACTCACATAATCAATTAATATATAGGATAATAATAGGATAATATAATAATATAGGTGTTTCTTCAAATTGGGGACCCGAAACCACCGAAATCATTCAAAATTGGTTTTATTTAGTGGACAAAAACATGGTTTTGGTCTTTTGGTATCCCCGTGTGTCCCCCTTTACGAAACCTCCATATTATGGAAAACCCGTTGGAAGTGCCTAGAGGAATGATCTATCCGGTGGGTGTTCCATATCCGTCCTGTGTCAATGCGCTGAGGGGTTAATGGCTATCCCCACCAAAATTCAATTTTGGGATATTCAGAGACATTCACCGAACATCACCGAACAAATCTAATCCAGACCTGTTCGTGGGACCAACTTGTTCTGCGATCCCAAATTCATTGTCTGAGAGGGCTTCCAATACTAGGCTAAATTTTCTCTCTCTGATTTTAGTCCCAATCAAATCAGGTAGAAGAACTTCAAATTTTGTTCAACAACAGGGGGTAGTCCAACACGTTGGGAATCCAGCCACATAGATGAGCATTCCTCAGATGCTCACTCCTTTGCTAGCTTTACGAGATTCAGGAATGTCAAGAATCGGGTAATGCAAACAATGTGATGTGAAAGTGATTTGGCAGCTAGCCCCAAAAAGGGATTCTGAATTTCAAAGTGGGCGCTCAAAATCAAAAGGATTTGACAGTGATTTCAACTTGATGTTGGATTTCCAAAAAAAGTGAGTGAAAAACTGATTTCAAAATGAATTCACAAAGTGTCCCACAAGAAATCTCCATCATACTGACCCCAAGTTACTTGAAGTCTCAAATGCCATGGCCGTCATGGCCGTGACCTCGCCGTCACAAAATTCATCCCATCTCTTCCCGAGGCCACGCGGCATGCATCCAAAGACGAAGCCCCATCGCCTCGAGGCTAAAAATGGGAGATGGGATACACGAGGAGATACAATCAGTACTTCAATATGATCAATATGACGAAATTCGTGATACAACATGATTGAAAGATTGAAAAAAAAATGAATAAATAATGAACGGGAGTTTAACCGGCAATATATACGGGGTTCTTCAAAAAAAAAGGCCAAGCAAGTGAATGCTAGCAAGGACAGCACCCCCCTGTTCCACAGTTTTTGTTGCGTGAAAGCAGTCAACAAATGGACATGTCGGAAAATGTCGGAAACTTTTGGTGGGAAATCAAGGGGCTGGTTGGGGGCTTCAACATGTGACAGAGCAATGTACCTTGCAGATACTGCACACACTGGAGGTATGATCCTAGGTATACAAACAATACGTAGCTATGCAAATCCAAGATATCCAAACCATAGCTGTGGGATGAGCATCAGCCTTTCTCATATGGGTTGCGAAATCACAATGTTCTTCTGGAGGATCGGCATTGGTCACGTGTGATCCATGTTGGAACAAAAAAACATGTCCAATCTTAGAGTAACAAAAGGTTCAAGTATGTTCAAGTACTAGACTCCAGTCTAGCTCAAAGTTCACCTGTTATCCTAGTCGCTAGCCACTAGTCACTTGACCCAGTAATTGCATAGAAACACACACTAGAATAAACTTGACCAACAAATGGCCAGTTGGGAATTGAATCATGCAAAAACAAAACATGATTGCGGCAAACGCGCATGTCAAAATTGGCGAGGTGGTTCTTGGGTTGTCCACGTCCCATCACGATGCAGGAACGTCCAGCTGGCCAAGCTGGATATCCCATTTCGCAGGTAGCTTCGTTGGACACAGTCCCAGTGAAATGCTGTGTCCCCGCTGCTTAAGAAGTTTTACATCTATTCAGATGTTACACGCGCACACACACACATTTTTCTTGGTGATTCAATCTTCCACGTTTGGCTCGTCTCCCATTGTCATGTCATGTTGCTTTGCTTACTATCTGGGTGCCAGGCCCAACCCATCCACGGTAGAAGCAGAAGGCAAAAAAGGCGATCAGCCTGAGGACTACAACTCCCACGGAGTGTTTGGACTTCGGGCCCCCAATGTGATGTGAACCTTGGTTAATTTTGGCTTACAACCCCCAAACTTATCGAAACTGTAGTTACTACAGTTATATCCCCCAATCAACCCCAGTTCACCAAATTCACTGGCCAACTAAGCTATCGGTTGGGGCCCCACCTAGTACGAGTTGCAAGCCAGAACTTCGTGTATTTAAAGGGTGCATTTTAAGGGTGCTTCACGTCTGACATATGTGTGGGTGTACTATGTATAAAGTATAGACCGAGGGGGAGGTCAGGGAGAGGCCTACATGACATGTACATACATATATATATATATACATATTCATGCATTCATTCATGGATATGTAACATGTATGTATATAATATATATATATATATGTATGTGTGTGTGTGTGATTTATAAATGTGTGTTTATTACACATATATACATACATATGATATATCTGTGTGTTGTGTGTGGCAATTTGTACTTCTCCCATGGGAGGGATGCTTCACCTCCCTACCAACTGATTGATGCCTTCCACAAGCTCAGACTGAGCCCGACAGTGCATGCTGCATGCACTTGCAAGACTTGCAGTATCCTACAACTGTCAGTCCCATTCTTACAGAACCTTATCACTTGACAAACCGAATTCGTTCATTCCTTTGGGTATAGATGGTAGTCTTCTTTTTACCAAAAATTGTGGTGTGTGTGTGGCCATCATCCAGTCGGTATACCCTCTGGTAAACTAAGATAGCTATTGAAAAATGGGCATGTATAGTATAGTTGATTTACCTCTTAAAAGTGGTTATATATTTTCCATAGTTATGTGACCGTTTACCAGTCGGTGGTTCCCAACTGGTTCCATGCCCGCCCTGAGCGCAGCGGCACAGGGCGTTTGATCCGCTTCAGCACTGGCAACTCGGCCGGGGCCGCTGTTTGGGTCGCAACAACAACACCCAGCTGGTTTGGGTCGCTCGTTGCAAAAGCCTTTTGGGATACCAAAGCCACAGTCACTCAAAGTACAGTATATCTCAGAACAATCAGAACATGGTAGTTCTGGTAGTTTATGGCAGTTGTGGTAGTTGAAGCGACCAGATATTTGCTAAATATGTGCCCTTGATTTCTAATAAAACTGGATGCAAAAAGGCCTGAAACCCGGAGGAGCCTAAACAATCGTTTCTGAGGGGGTGCTTATCAATAAGGTGAAAGGATTGGAGCCAGGAATCATCGAAACATGGCCTGCTTGTTTTATATATTCTGGATATTTGATAGTTGACATACTGTAAGCAATGTTGTGTCGATGACTTTTGATCCGATTCTGTCCATTTTGGATGTTCTGCCAATGGTTAGCTGATGGTTGGAGTATGTTGGAGTGGTGCTTTGCAATGGCCCTATCCCCGGGATCCAAGGACTGCCCTCCCACTGAGTCTGCAGGCTTTGTTGAGGAACCAGGTGTCGGACGTCTGGCCAACGGCATCGTCTCCGAGGGCTTAAAGATCATGAGATTACTCAACCAGGAGGAATGTAAGTGTATTTATATATATATATATATGTATATACATATATATATATGCTATATATATATATATGCTGTATATATATATGTATATATATATGTATATATATATGTATATATATATGTATGTATGTATATTATGCTAAATGTATGTATATATATATATATGTATATTATGCTAAATGTATATGTATATATATATATGCTATATATATATATATGCTATATATATATGCTATATATATATGCTATATATATATGCTATATATATGCTATATATATGCTATATATATATATGCTATATATATATGCTATATATATACATGCTATATATATATGCTATATATATAGATATGCTATATATATATGCTATACATATATGCTATATATATATGCTATATATATATGCTCTATATATGCTCTACATATATATATGCAATATAAATATATAGATATGCTATATATATATGCTATATATATATATCTGCTATATATATATATATGCTATATATATATATATACATGCTATATATATATGCTATATATATATGCTATACATATGCTATATAAATGCTATATATATATGCTATATATATATGCTGTACATCCATATGCCATAGATATATGTATTTATACCATAATGTATGTATATACATAAGCTATCTGCTATATATGTATATATACATGCTATATATGTATATATATATATGTATATATATGCTATATATAGATATGCTATATATATATACTATTCTATACTCTTTATATTTACATACTCCACATTTATATACATATATATACTCTATATACTCTTATATATATATATATGTATAAACAATCTATAGATGCATACTATATATACAAATACGTTCTATATACTAGATGTATGTACTATATATATTGCATATGTAAGATATATATATATATATACTATAAAAGGATCTTTTATATACTATATATAGTGTCTGTATATAGTGTACAAAGATATATACATAGATACAATATATAGTGCATATATACACTATACAGATATATGACATATACTATATTGATACATATATATACTATAAATATATACACACTATAAATGTCGTTATACAGTGTGTATACATATATATATATACTATATAGATGTATATATATACATATACTATATAGATATACATATATATATACATATACTATATAGACTATATAGATATATAGTGTATAGCCATGCATGTTGGTACAACACATCGATGTATCTCTATATACGCATATGATGGTTTCTCAAGCTCAGCAGAACATCTCATGGTCGACCCTTCTCGCTGGATGGAAAATCGTCCCACATTCGGTAGTACATCCAATTTCAAAACCACCAATTTCTCTCTCCATCGCGTCAAAACCACCAATTGGAGAAGGCTTTTTGTGGGTTTACCTCATGAGCCTACAGATTGAGCACCGACTGTAGGTATTGAGCGCCTACTGTACATACTCAGATTTTGTTGGCAATGCTTAGCGTTGAAGCGTCTACTGTAAGCAAACACAGGTTAACAATTCTGAGCCATATAAGATAACCCAGCGGCACAGGGGGCGGAGGAAATCAATTCCTACCCTTGTAGGACCCTTCCCTCCTCGAGTGGTGCTTTGGGACCAAGAATTCATCTTGACCATGTCAACAGCAAATACGACTTGGGGCTTGATCTTATGAACCCCTTCCATGACCAAAAAATATGAACAACACCACTACTTTGGGGTGCAGTTGGGGTGAAAAAAATGGATGCGCAACTATGAGTCCAAACCCCCATAAGTTGGAAAAAGGGGCCCCAGCAACTATGGTGTGATAGAGCATGGTCGTACAAATCCACCCCTCCTTCCCACATTTGGCGTCAATTCTGTTTGGCCAACAGTTCCACTTCAAATCCCACCGTCCCGCTGGCTGGCACGCCTTCTTGGGGGGCTGTCCGGCACCGGCGCCACCAAACATCGCTGCAAAAGGATCTGGGCGAACCGGGCGAAGTGGGTTGATCTAATGAGGCCAAACTTAGTGGTTTAAAGGTTTGAGGTTTCTGAAACCCTAACAGTATTTATTCAAAATATCATGTACTGATTATTTTGCTTCACACTTGATTACTATAATACATATGTGTATATATATATATAAGTAAGTACTATATACATGAATGTATATAGTGGCGAATGAACATGTTGCACTCAAATAACTGGCCAACAAACCCCATCAAGCCTGAAAAATCAAAGGTCAAAGGAGGTCCCACCGCCCTGCGCACTGCTTTTTTTCATCCTTGCCGCCGGCCACATCAATGTACTTCCAGGACACCTCGTAGGCTGTGGCATACATTGCTTTCAGGTTGACGTGTTCTATTGGCTGCCTAAAAAAATGATTTAGAAAGGCTTCAGAAAGTTGGATCCAAAGCTTTCGAAACTGCTTTTCATCTTAAAATGTTCGTTGCCACTTCTTTCCAATATGAAACTTCAAGTGACCCAAACCGCCGCGTTCCAAAGATTTTTCTTGCGGTCCGACTTGGTCTGCTCATGACATGGAAGTCATCCATGATGAAAGATTGTTTGAGGATCTTAACAAATCAAGATGCGGCAATGCAGCCACCAAAATACTTCCATACATCCCCCTCAAAAGCAAATTTAGTTGCTCGTAAACTGCCCATGTAGTTGGTTGACCGAGATGAAATACTTGACCAACCATATCAAATAAATCAGCTCCAATTTAGCAATATGTTGGTTTCCCATATTTTGACGCTTCAGTCCGTCCATCCCCATTTTGGTTGGTTCTCCCCATTCTTGATGCTTATTGCCCCCCCCAAAAAAAAGTGGCAAGAAAAAAACACACAATCTTACAAAATCCCATTGAACCACCATTTTTGCTTGTAAAAATCCAAGGTTTCTCCGACATGTTTCTCCAAGGCACGCTCCCCCAGGTTGCTCGCCACCAGCTTTCCATAGCGCTGGAGCTGCAGAAAGAATTCCCGCAGCGCAATGGCAGATCCCACCACGGCCACCAGCCTTGCCAGGGCCTTAGGGCAGCTCTTTGGGGGTGTTTACCAGAAACAATGGGGATCTTTATATAGGGATATAAAATGATATAAATGAAAAATATAAATGGTATTAAATGGTATATTGTTGGGACTTATCCTCTGGTAATCTAGCATAACTATCGAGAATCACCATTTCTAACAGATAAATCATCGAATTAAATGGGCTGTTTCCATAGCAAATTGTGAAACTACCACAGGGTAAGCAACAGATATAATTACAGGGTTTCAAATGGAACCTCTAAACAAGACCAATAAGCAGCCATGTTGACCATGTGCTTCAGCCAGGGTCAATCGTTTTGATTTCCATCGGATGGACAGTACCACTATTGTAGTGGAATTTTCACTGTTCTATCTTTTTGGGGGGCTACCTTAGCACTTAGCCAGTTGGGTCTTACAGCAACACATCCCCAGCTCAACCAAGGCTTACCCAGAAATGTGCTGCTCATGAGCCAATGGCTGGTGGAAATCAAAGGCGGAACAATTGTTCAACCGGGTCTCCATCACCATTGGTATTCCCCTTTTGCAATCAAACCGGAGGTCTCAAACCATGACTCCTGCAGGTGCGTGCTTTTTGTCATCGGCGTTAAACGATACTAAAACACCAATCCAAACCTGTTCGCCATTGGTTCATGCAAATGTCTCCCAACATGAAACCAGACCAGAGGGATCGAGAAGGAGTAAAGGACGAGAAGTTCCTGAGAAGAAGGAACGAAGTAGGTCAGGAAGACCAGAAGAGAGACAGAAGAGAACGGAACGCAGTTCTCGAAGGAGTCCAGAGCAGACTCAAGAACCAGCAGAGGGATCGGGACGATCCAGAGAGAGACCAGCAAAGGAGGACGATCCAGAGAAAGAGCAGAGGCAGATTTTGACAGAGATTCTGAAAACGAACCAACCCAGGACTGGGAAGAAGTTCCAGAAGAAGAAGAGGAGCTCGAAGACTGGTCACGCTGGGAAGATCTCCAGACTACGACTGGAGCTGGAATCGCTGGGGTTGGAGGGCCCGTAATTTCCCAATTTGCTATGGAAATGGCCCGTTTATTTCAATGATTCACCCATTAGAAGCTGGTGATGTTCATGGATTTTCCATAGCTATGTTAAATTACCTGAGGTATGAGGCATACCTCACCCTGCCCTCCCGTGACATCCTGCATCGGGCCCTATCAATAAACCACCAGGAAAGGCTCTGGTAATCCACTAGCAGCTTAGCAGACCAAGACATGTTCATAAACTGCCGTGAGAAAAATAGTGCAGTTTGCCTTTTCAACTGGGTGTGGGTAAAGGGTCAAGATTCACAGAATCACTTTTTATCAATACAAATGGCCTATTGCCAATAAGGAAACTTCTGAATGCGAATGTTGGAGACCCTTTCTGAATGTTCAGTGGGATATTGAAACAGTAGATTCCGCCAGTTGCCAGGGCTTCTTCCCAAATCACACTGCTGTCAATGCTGTGGGTCCTTCCACCTTTTTCTTCCGCTATCTCGGAACATTCAGCTGGTAAGACCCTGGGCTGTGCCATGCACAAAATCTATGGGTGCACGGCAGATAAAACCTTCCTCCGATGCCGACAAACCCACTGGATCCCACTGGAACAAAGGACTGGCCCTCCTTTGTAAACCAACCTGGACTCTGGACTTGGAAATACTTGGAAAACCCATTCGAAAACTCCCAACCAGTCACACCCACCCACCCATGTCCATTTCCCTGCACGATATGACATGTTGATCAAATGTGAGCACCGGAGCCGGTCTGTACAACTTCCGCCGCTGCGTCGTCGTTTCCCTCGCACCGACCCCGCGCGCAACACGCGCGCGAGAACTCTAAGTGATGCAGCCCACAGGCGTTGAAACAACGACACGCTACACACTAAACGTAGCATCCAACTGCTGGAGACCAAAGGAGCACTCGAATCGCGTTGACTGCAGAAATCCATAAATTCAACTGTACGTCATGCATGCCTAATATGACGCTATACCATATACACGAATACATACATATACTGAAATCATCTAAGATCATATTGCATATGCATTGCATATATGTATGTATAATACATGTATGTATAATACATGTATGTATGTGTATATATATGTGTGTGTGTATGTATATATATATATATATGTGTGTGTGTATATATCTATATATGTGTATATACTGTATATATATATATATATACATATATGTGTGTGTGCAGATATGCATACCCCCCTTGAAATTGGGGAGATGGGGTCAGGGACCCCGTTTGATATGTAGAAACGGTTGGGGCACGGCTACAACCAAAATGGAAGAGGGGTCTGTAAAACTTGGCCCTCTAAAATTGCAAGGCCTTCGCCTCTGAAAATTAACAAAACAATTGCAAAATTGCTGGGCCATTCAATTGCCACTTTGTAGGCAATAGGTCGTTCTTACCTATTAAGTACAGGTTGTTACCTATTCAGCTATGAATCTGAAGTACGGATGTTTCCCCATAAGACCCCAAAAAATATCGAAGAAATGGCACCAGGGTTTTCTGTGCAAAATGGCATAACTAACCCACAACCTGCATCAAAGCTAAGACCCATTCCACTCTTGTGAAATGGTCACTAAATTGGGGCTGCAATCCCTGTAAAGAAGGGCTCGTACAAAATGCCAAATCTTGATTCCTAAAAAAACAGCATCTGTGATATCCAGCCAGGAGGATTTTGAATGGATTCGACTGGTGACAAAACGGGCCGTTTCGTCATCTTGCACCTATTGCTGCGAGGATTTAAGCCACCCGCAGCAGGCACGCTGTACAAAAATATATAAAAGTGGCTTGTTGCAGCAGCTGGGCATTGATATCAGCTAGCAAGTGAACTTGCGGGTTCAGGATGGTTCAGGATTGTTTTCTTGTATAGTTGCCCACTTGGACGACAGCGGGGCTGTCCATGTGTTCATCAGGGGAGCTCACGATTTCCAGATTGCTTGGTGGTTCCTTTCACTCATGGGATGGAAAGCACAATAAAACCACCAAGTACCAAGCACTCAGAAGCACCAACTCTGGTCTGCTCATAACTCGAGGATGCTCTATGTTGAAAGTTTGTTGTTAAATTCGCTCATTCTTGGCAAGATATGTCCCATCGTTTCCGGTCCACCAAAATTACAAGAGCTTGTTCAAGGCTGCATGCACCAACAGAGAAGTGATACTAACTAGCATGACTCATTCCCTGTTGACTGAAGTCGTGCAATGGCCAACTAGCATGCCAATTTGGATTCTTTTGGATTCTGGAGGAATAGATCAAATACTGAACGAGGCCTTCTATTTGAGAATGTTGAACATTAAGGGCAAGAGATTGGTACTGTAAATATTGGTTCCAAAATGCTACAAATAATGATCCATGAAGTCTGTCTTCGCTTCTGTGCATCTTATCTTCACCACTCGATATGCCCCGCAACAACGCCATGCTGGGCCCTGGGAAGGCCTTGAAGGAACATCTCGTTGCTTCACTCCGTGCCTGTGCCCATCACCCCTTTACGTCAGCAAAAACGAATTGTGGAGCGGGTTTGAGATCGTATAAGCCTGCACGACTGGCTCCAGAAAGATCTCACAAATCAGTGGAAATGGATTCCGAAGTGACTATGGTTCAAAACCAGGCCTTGATACCGTTCTGCTCACATCAAAATAGCCTCCGGTAATCAAACGTGTCAATTTAAAATGCTCATTCATAGATGATTTTCCATTGCCAAGTTTGATTACCAAAGGGTAGCTGGATTTACGGATGGAAATCCCACCAAGTATGGTCCCACAGGTATCGATCCCAACAACAGCTCCAAAAAAATCTCGGCTACACCAAGCGCAGGAACTAAGCCCTCAGCCTTTCTACACTCTGCTCAGGAACCTGCGCGAAAAGGGGTGCCGTTGGCCGCTTCGCAGTTGAACCATCCCCAAGAATTGTTAGGGAAATGTATGAGAATATGAAGATCATCATGGGTCAAATTTCAAGACCTGGGGGACCACAGATTTTATATATAGTGCATTTTTAGCATTATATAACCATCTATAAGTATTGGGGCAAGAATTTTTGACCCTTGCCAATATGGGGAAGTGAAATTTGGATATGTCAAAATCACTGCTAAAATTGAAACCACCAAACGTCCATCTACAATTAACTTCAGTATGACAACAGCTCAGATAGACCATTGCGTTGCGTTACGTTATTAGAAGTGAAATGCGATGAGATTACATCATAAATGTGTGTGTGTAGATGTACAAATGTACGTGTATATAGTGTATATATATATATATATGCATGCATTTGCATAAATCTATATAGACAGATATATCTATATGCATATGCACACGCACATATGCATATAATTATATATATATATATAGGTAAGATAATTTAAATAAGTGTGTGTGTGTGTGCCTATGCATATACGTACGGCAAGTACATGCTAGACGGAGATGCACGCACGTGAAGACAATCACATACATATAAACATATACATACATCTACATATACATATACATACTTCATCTACTTTTCATCTATATGTGTATGCACATGCAAATGTAAATGTACATAATGTACATATGGATATGGCTATTATAAAATCGTGATTATCAAATGATATAGAATTGTAAAATCCATAAATATCAAACATGTTCAAAAATGATCATGTACAATTCACCGCCATGCCAAGACACCCAATCAAAGTCACGGTCGGCTCGACCTTTCGATATGAGCTTTGACCGGGCCAGCAGCTGGGAGGACGAAGTTCATCCCCGCGGAGGCGCATCCTGCAAATGTTCAATGGCCAGATATGGAGGTGTCCCACTATGGGGATGGTTTATACATGTTTATAATGGAAAATCCCAAAACAAAAATGGATGATTTGGGGGGTTTGATCCATTTTTGGAAAGCTCCAGATGTACAGTATCAATCTCAAACCCGATCAATGGCCTTTTCTTCATAGTTTCCTCAGTTTCAACCTTTATCCATATCTACGGTGACATCCTTCGAGGTCGCTACAGGGCGGAGCCAATGCCTGAAAAAAACTATCCCCAGGGTCCTTAGCCTTTTGATGAGCTTGCAAAAAAAGGGAACCAAAAATATCCCAACTTTAATATACTTTAATCATCAATTTCATTCAATTTCCACCATTTCAAGACTTGTCTCTCCATCCCGGGCCTTGTTCTGTTCTGCTGTACAGGTTGCAGAGGTTACATCCGCAAGGCTCAAATTCCAAACTGCGCATGGAAATCAGGAAGAGATCCGTGGGGAAGGAAGCCATCCACTTGCCTAAGGCCGGAATCATCGTGAGCCCATGAGAGCAGGGGCTGGGCCTCCCAAATGCCGCCATGGGGCATTAGCGCGCTGGTGGCTGTCAGTGAGATGGTGAGCAGGATGGGTGACAGCAAATACCTGAGGCCATGGCCAAACCCTTCGGCCGCAACCACTTTGCATCGCCAAGAGGCCTGATTCGTTGTATCTTGCCGTATCTTTGGTGATTGTTCAACCGGAAATCCGTTCAATACCTGTTCCTACCTCTTGAAGCACATAAAATGTGTAAATCTTGCGTACCTTGCGTCACTAGCTGGAATGGGTTTTGAATTGCAATAGGCACCGCCCACCAGATCCTGCAGCAAGGGATGCCCTGAAAGGTGTCCGAAATCTTGCAAGGCACTGGATAAAAATCAGCGTTGTCATAGCAGCCTTGCGTGACATGAGCTCGATCTCGCTATCCACATGGAAGCTGGAAGGTCACTTACTTGCCCACAACAATAAGGAAAACAACCAGCAAGCCTATGGGCAAGGCTTCCAGTCTTCAGCTGTGCTTTGATATCTTGAGACTACATGATCTTACTCCAAATTACTGATTCGTACCAAAAGAAAAAGCTGTTCCGAGCCTGCACCACTTGAATCTCATAGAAACGAGATGAACAACTGAAATGAGTGACGATTGATGGCAACAAAATGTAGCAATAACAAGCAATATATACATACCCTCCAGTAAATTCACATAGACCCTGGCAGAACGGGGTTTGAAGATTTGTTTCCACTCAAAATTGGTGATTTTCAGGGTCTATTTTAATATACCAGAGGGTATCATATGGAGGTTTCCGAGAATTGACTGCGCCCCGCTCCGACCTTGTCCTGGCCACCCACCTCCACCTGCCGGGATGGGCCCACCGCAGCGTTGCGCAGTGATGGGTGCACGTGCCCATCATATTGTATATGTGTTCATATTTATATCTATAGAATTCTATAGATCTATGTAATTATATTTATGTATATATATATATACACATGTATATCATTACAGTAACTTACAGTATATATATATATATGTCATGTATATATAGTTATATATATATTATATATATATCTACATACGCATATATACGCATCTGGAAAAGAAAAACCTTTAAAAAAACAACAGCACATGAACTTCGAATAGCGTGTTTTCGACTGCCGGTCCAAACCCAAAAACTCCAACAAAAGACTGAAACAGCAGCGACCCTGGACCACAATGGACCACTTCCGCCTGCACCATGATGTTGTTGGCCGTGGGGGTCAAGGACACCACAATGGCCACCAACCATTTTCCCGTCACCACGGGCCCCGGAATCAGCCGAGACACCTGGGCCCCATGGGGACCAATCCAGCCCGCCAGCTACGAAAATCTCCGGCCAAGCTTGGGTGGAAAAAAAACCAACTGTTTGTGTTTGTCTCGTGGGAATCAATGGAGTGTGGCCATGGAACAACCGCAGCCCCCCATCTTAGTCAGAGCTGTGATTCCGAAATCCAAGCTGCGCAGAAGACAAAAAATGCGACGACCGCAGGTTGCAGCAACATCTTGGTTAGAGTCAAACCAATGGCCATACCTTGGCTGCTGCATTTGTGGCATGACAAATCGGACTAATTGATCCGCCTGTGCACAAAGCATGATGTGTGTGTGTGGCTTGGTCGGCCTGAAAGAATAGTTATCTCGGAGTTATCTCGAAAATCAAATGATAAAGATCATCCAGATCAGTCCAGAAAGACGTTTCTTTGTAGTGTGGTTCCTATCTCACAAATGGATACACCTGGATAAAAGTGGGAGTTGTACACCCCCTACATACCCTTACCGTATCCCAGTCCACACCCCATCGCATACAATTGCCGTAATTGTGATTGAGATAAAAAGAACTAAGATCTCTCATCCCGAACCTGTTGAATGGAGGTTTCCAATTCATGGGGGCCGAAATCATCGAAGTCATTCAACAATTTTGGTATTGAAACCATTTGAAACCTAACCCATGGTGACTTCAGAAATCCCCCAAGTCACCAAAGAAACTCCTAAATGGCCACCAGATTTTCGACCACGAGCCCATGGCCCATGACTTCAGCCGCAGGGCCCACCGGCAGTGCGCTGAAATCTGCCCCCTTCGACAGGTTGGAGCCCAACATCAGCAGATTCACCGGCACGGCCGCCTGACCTGGCAGGACTGAAGTGAAGATGGTGAAACATGACTTAGTGATCAAGTATAAATTATATAAGTTAATTGTATATATATATATATATTCATAGAGTTGAGTTCATTATTCTACATATATGTATATATATATATAGAGTTAAGTTCATATGTATAGCCTCCGCATAATAGTGTATATAACTTGTTTTGTGGCATGATTAGTGTATGAGTGTGCGCATGTGAATCTGTGCCAACTTATCTATATATCCATTGTCCCTTCATTGACTGCATTGTGGCTGTTAATCATTAACAATTATCTACATAGAATTACATATATATATATATATATACATGGACACATATCACCCAGGTTCCTTTCTATCATCAGTTTGCTTTTGCCACTGTTTCCTCATCTATGTTGCGAATCCGACAATCCAACAAACAACCTTGTTTCCGTGAAGAACGAACCCTAAACCCTCTGGTTTTCTGCTTCCATGTTTCATACAGTCCCTACTAGCAATCAAATCACCTATTTGCATAGGATCTACCCTCCTGTCAGTTAACATATGTTAACATAGACCCTGCCGAATAGGGAGATGGAAGAGATTAGTTTCCACTGAGAATTAAGGTTTTTTTCGGGGCCTATGTTTATTTACATAATTTATTCGAGGGCACCATGTTTTAAACTGGGGCCTTCTGGACATGTTAAACCTGGCCGCTGGCTCTCTACTTTTCCCCCGGCCTAAGGTGCGGACAGCGTTGTAAGCCCAATCCAGGGCGCGTTGATCTGGGAGGGTCCAGTCCTCATGGGTTTGGCATGAAATGGGGGGAAAAAGCAGCTATGGCATCTATCGTATTTTAAGATCTATTGATATTTATTGCTTTATTGAAGGGGGGACTCGTACTGGCTGATTTCAAAACACGGTTCTCTCCAGCCATCTTCGGAATTTGGGATGATACCCTCCGGTGTCATCAAACATGGCAATCGAAAATCCCCCTATAAATGGAGGTCTTAATAAGAAAATCAACTATAAATGGAGGATTTTCCATTGCCATGTTTGATTACCAGAGGGTATGAAATGTCCAGTTCAACTGGGAGCGCATCATTTTCAAACAAACCCAGCTGGGGACCCAGCCGGAAGTAATGATGATGGGTCAACATTCCAGATATGTCATGGGCGTGCACGATTGTATGATGAAGGGCAGAAGTATGCGGGTTGGGGTTCACAAAGCAAAATGCCGATAGAAAGGATACAAACATCTATAACCAAGTGTTGGGCACTTTGTTGATGAAAAACCATTGGGCCCAACTTGCCCCGGGCAGTAAAAGTCATAAGCAGGGAGAAGTTTTCGGCAAAGGAAAGGATGAACTCATGCCTTCCTGCCAAATTTAACGACTGGGTGGTTTCTATGGCAATGTCAACCTCCCGAAAAAATATGAGCCATCTGGGATCATCAATACAGTAGTATGTGAACATGTATGCACACACACATATATATATATATGTATAATATTGTATAATATATTTCAAGCAAGTTCAAGCCACCAACCAGTTAAAGTATCTTAAACCTAATCTCACTTTGACATTCTGTTCCTCATCATTTCTGTACTAACAAATCCAAAGAAAATGTCAAGCCGCTGAGCCCATCTGGATCTCAGGTCAGCGCGATCTTTTCTTCATATCTGAAAAATGTCATATTCACCCCCTCCCAAAAGAGACATTGAAAAAAAGAAACGGATCTGACGGTGTTGCTACTTTCCAAGTTCTTCCATCCACTGAAAACACCACGCTGTCCAGGAATGTCAGGACCAAGGCACATTGAGATTCACGAACTGGTTCTGCAGCGGCCGAATAAAGGCCACCAGGATACCCAGCAGTGTGGCGGCGACCGGGGGGGACAGAAACATGAAGAGGATGTGCCTCAGCTTTTTTTCGTCCCTGAGATCCCAAAGGATGATCCTCAAAACAGGCTGTGCCAGCGCAGCGAGACCGCTGGTCTCACCCGGTTTTGGGGCTTCGCAGTTTGCGGATGTCAAACGGCTGAGTTCGCTGAGATAATCGCACGGTGTTTTTGTGGCGGTGGCTAGCATTTCTATATATATATATATGATATGACATATTAGCATATATATATATATATAGATATGGATATATATATATATACACACTGTCTATAAGTAAATTTGTGGTTTGGCTGTGAGTCAAAGCCCTGGCACCCTTCGGTTCAAAAAAGCTGATCATTGGAGGTTCATCTTTATAAAATCTGATATTTCATCGGTTTTGACATGTTTGGACCCATCCCCATTTGATGTTTTTCCCATCTTCCAATTTTGACCGCACTGCCATGCCCCATCCAACCCCTGCAGCAACCCAGGTGCTTCAAGCGCTTTCCACACCGATCTCGCTGGCAGGGCAGCTGCACATCCTGGTGAATTGATGACCCCAGAAACAAAGAGAAAAGAACAAGTTCATCGCTTCAGTAGAAGATGAGAAATATCGTGGTTCCGCTCTTTCAAAATCACTTAAAATTGCTAAACATTGACCTAGTTCCAAACCATTCTGCACGGTTTACCCAGTAAAATGGAGGCAAAACCTTTGCCAGTCGGCAGAACTGAGCGTCTAACCTGTAAAAAGATCATTGTGACTTGCCCCTTTTGACAACAATCACCGATGAGAAAAACAATTATCCTAGACCCTAGACCTCAACATTATAGATACAGTAATCTGTCAAAGCGGCTCCTGAACCTGTAGAAATGTAGGTATGACTGGAGCAAACAAAAATACCGTGTCATCTGTGTCCCCCAAAACGGACACATCCAAATTGGGACAGTTCGACCACGATATCAGTACCTCTTCGATCTTAAGAAGAGCAAAGTTTCCTCCCCGTCGTTGCATGCTCCCTCTCTCTCTCCCTCTCCCATGGGCTTAAGACCAAAGGCTCTAATGTATGGCCCTTTGTGGCAGGTACAGTAAACACCCAACTGTTCTGGCCTATGGCCCTTTCTATGTAAAAACTATACATCTCACCGGGTGTGTTTGATGATTTTCAAGGTGCGAAGAAGTAACTAACCTCCCAGAAAAGGCATTTGGAGAAGAGGAGCTTACATCAAGTTACACTAGTCATAGTAGGATTTTGGTGTGATGTGTGTATCCTTTTTAGAGCTGTAATCCCCACTGGATGCTCCCTTCTCCCTTCTCGCCTCCGGTGTGAGGACGTCTTCCAATTCGCCCTGTGCGGAAAGTCCTGGGCCCACCTGCGCCGAGGACCATTCGGGCCATGCGGACCATTCGGACCAGGGAATCTCCGAGGCACATGGTTCTGGGTCGAAACTCTGATACCCTGACACCCTCGGTACCCTAAAAATAGCTGGTGAATGGTTGGTTTTTCCTCCAAATATGGTAATAACATGCAATAACTTAATAATAGGTGTTGACCCATCCGCACATGGCTTTTTAGAGTGAGCAGAAACAATGATAAACAAACCCACCATAACCCACCTAGTGACTCCTGCCTATCTGCAAATGCGGATATGACATGATCATATGTTCTAGCCAGTTGCCACTTGGATCCTACACTTGGATGTGCATCTCAGGTACTAAATGCTTGAAACCGCCACAGTTATAACCCAGATCAGTCGTCGTGTGTGTGTGCGCAGTACATATACACAAGCACATCAATTTTACATATATTATATATATATATATTAAAAATATATATATATATTATATATAGTACTGTATACATATATTATATCATATTATATATATATATTAATGTAATACCGCCTATATATATTTTATATTTTATATGTATTATATATATTACATATGTAATATATATTATATATATATTATATATATTATATATAATATATTATATGTGTTATATATATTATATATATAAGTACTGTATACATGTACATGGGATAAGCCTGCTATACTCTATCAATTCTCCCCGTTGGATGGTCGCCCTCACCCCACCTGGAGGGGTGGCTCGATGCCAAAGCTGATGGTTTGGTAACGCACCTCTTCTCTGCTCGCAGGGACCTGACGCAACATCTCCGCGGTGCTGTGGGGCTTGGGGCTGCACCATCAAATATCTGGGGGTTCTAATTCCAAGGGAAGAGTCCGGGATGAACTATTGGAGTTTAATGAGTTTAATGGTGTTGACTCCCAAGCATGATGCGAGGATTGGAAATACGCTCATTTCTACATGTGCTACTAGTGCGGAAGCTTCAAATATAAGTTTCAAGCGGAAAATCATCTTCCAAATCCTTGGAGAGGCATGGTAATCTGCAGGAGTTTGTGACGTGCATATCGACTTGTTTACATAATCATTGGCACATGTGCTTACAGTATATTTTAATATATATTAATATATTTCAAAACTATGAGGCTGTTGATGGATACAGTACATCGGTCAGTCGATCACTATGAACGATGTAACGATGACTTTCAAGCGATGGAATTACGAAGCAACTCGCTCAAATTGGCTCTATGGGGTCGCTCCAAGATCATCTCAAATCATATCAGATCCATCCAGTGGTCATGTTGAAACCAGACTTTTTGTACGCTCAGGATGTGAAACTTGCTTTTGTGGATTTTCCAATGCATGTTTTCAACATGATGGTCACTGCTAAAACTCATTCTCAAGAATGCTCAGACAATGGACTCGGGCTGTCAAGTCCATGTCTAGGAAGTCAAAAATGAACGGACTCCTGAGACAACCAACAGCCTTTCCAGCTGACTTTCAGCCCTTTCAGAATTCGATCGCCATTCAAAAGAAATTCTTAAAGTGGAAGTTGCTGAAAGTGAATCAGATTGGCATGAAAAAGGCTTTGTAAGAACATGAACTGCTGAGGCATGGCTCAACCTCCGATCTGTCTCAGCAAACGCGCAAAATAAAGTTCAGAAGAAGGCCAAGCAGGAAAGGCACCAAGGGCACCCAAGTGCTATCTCCGGAAAAGCGCACTGCAAATTCCATACTTGCGAAGACACAGCCAGCTCCCAGACTCTGGATTGGACTCAAAAGGATTGAAAGCAAGATCCGCGGAAGTTTCGAGACGTTCTTCATCTTCCACAAGCGAGTTGAAAGCTCCAAGGAAAAAAGCATGGCCAACAAAGGCTGAAGCCAACGCAGGATCAAATGCATGCACCATATGAAATATGTCATACCAACTAGTGGGGTTTCAGGACCCTGGCTGAAATGCCAAATAAGCTCAGACAGCATGGGGAAGTTGCTGGTCATCACGAGAAATGACATGTAGCGCAATGGAAGGTATGTCCCACGTACCCCCAGGCGTCGGAGGACCTTTGGTCCCAAAGTCTCCCGAACCAATTGGTTGAACTTCTCAAGTTCACTGCCTTCCACTGCTTCCACTCCTTCACCAAGATATAACTCTGCCAGGGATTGATAGACCAACTCTCTGTCGCACATCAATTTCTCACCCGTCTGTGGGTCTTCGTGGTTGTTTTTGCAGCAGAAACATTCAGACTCTTGTATCCGAAAGTTTTGGACTTGTGTTGGCAGTAGGTCGGTATCATCCAAAAAACTCATCCCCAAATAGTTCACAATTGGGAGAAGCACAACTGCGACACCCACAGTTGCAACTGAAATATAAATGAAACTCCAAGGACGTCTCTGTGAATTCTGTGTGAATATCGTCCCGTCCGTCAGGGAATCGCGGATGAGGTAATAAGAAAACATCAACACATGCCTAGAGTGCTAAAAGCGTCAAAGATCTCAAACGTCACAACAAAACTAAATCAATATCTGATTAAATTGCACACCTGGAAAACATGTAACCGCTCACCCCCTTTTACACACAACAAAAACAACCAAAAAAAACTGGCCTGCTACTACTACTACCACCTCACAATTCAATACAGTTCAATGGCAGCCCTGTTGCCTTCCTTGTGCACATGACACTGTCAAGAATCGACAAACTCAAAGCACGATGGTTCAGTCATGAACATTCAGAAACCAACATCTACTGTATTCGTCTTTTGGCGACCCAAACTGACTTGGGCATGGCTGTATGGCTAACTTGGTGTCTCGAGAACCAGCCGCAGCGGTGATTTAGACCCCCTGAGTTGGGATCAACATCCGATTTGGAAGCACCAAGTTCGTGGCTCCCCCTTTTTTAGCTGCCACCCAGAGTGCCAAAAAAAAACACTTTGGGTGAAATCTTGTGCTGTCACAGGGGCCAAACCATACTCCCCAACAGAAGGATCGCACTGATCTTCAGCGGCATAATCTCCACTTGTACCCGCTTGGAGCGGCTCAGGAAACACCCGAGTTCATAGGCGCACCACCTGACGGACTCTCTCAAGGCAGCGGGCACGGAGTCCCGGCACGATTCGTGCCATGACCCTACTTGGAGCCAATACTCCCCATATGCCATCTACATCCATATACTGCAGGGAGGTCCAGTTCTGAGCCTATTTGCCGGGGTTGTAGACCCACTTGGAATTCGCCATAGCATGAACCCAAACATAAAGAATACCGTAGGACAAAACGACACTTTTCCGAAGCGGGTAGGGCAGCCTCAAATTTCTGGTAACATTTTTGTGATCTGAAAATCAAGCTGCAACTGGGGAAGGACTCGTTATTGGACATCTTTGGTTCAAATCTCCAGCATCACCACACACCACGCAGGATATTGGAGGATGATGGTCTTTGAACGAGTTTCCGACGTCATGGCTCTTGATAAATTTACGCCAGCTGCTCGTGAAATGTTGCAACTACAGCAACAACAACAACAACAACAACAACAACAACAACAACAACAAGAACAAGAACAAGAACAACAACAAGAACAAGAACAAGAACAACAACAACAACAACAGAAACTGAAACTGAACCTCAAACCTATTAGTTGAAAGTAAGTCATCATATTAAAGGACAGACACATGAGACATCAACAAAACAAACCAACAGGGATAATTCGTAATACAGGTCTCCCCCCAGCTTAAAAGCACCCAGGAGCGAGAGACAAACTGATTTCACCAGCACACATCCAGTGTCTTCGCTGATTGCACCCCTCCACGTAGCTGTAACGGTAGATATATACAGTAATTGTATATACATATGTATCATGTGTACTTATTTCTATATATATATATATTAGAACACAGACGAGAGGAGGAACGATTACACACACACACACACACTTCTCTTTCTTTCGCCGAGGCACAAGCGATTGAAGTATTGATCAGACCATAGGACCAGGAGCTTTTCAGAGCATTGCACGAAGGCCCGAAGACCATTGATTCCCTCTTGTTTCAGTTCCATCTGCGTCTGATGGACACATAGTTTGTCCAGAAAAACCATGCAGGGTGCAACAAAACAACTCCGAATCCGCTGCCAAAAGCACAGCTGTACCAGAAACACCGCATATCCTGGTCTCAACAACTGCAAAAACCTAAGGATTCCTGCTTGATATGCCACAGCACACACACAAAGAAAACACAAAGAAACAATTCCATGAAGTTCAGACTCAGCATCCAGAGAAAATCCACAGGGGAAACAGATCTTGTCCCAGGTATACCTTTGCAAAGCCAAGTGCCACGCTCACTAGCAATGAGCTCACCGCAGCAGCTTGAGAATTGAAGACGACCAAGAGAGCTAACAGCTTCATCCAGCGGGAGGTCTTCCAATCATGGCTCCTGAGTCATTCGCTCCGGGTGTATCACGGGTGATCCGTTTATCCCGTTATTCTTCCATTGGGGGAGGAATCTGGGTTGACGTTCCATGCCTACCAGAACATAGACATAGACTTAGGCTTCGAGAAACGACGATATACGTATATTGCATATAATATATATGTATATAATATACACATACATACAAATCAACATAATAATGTGTCTGTTCAACTGCATCTAATTTCCTTACAATTTTACTCCGTATACCCAGGTGTTGTCCTACAACTGGGAAAGCCAGTGTCAATAAGCTTATATGCCCGGGTACCCTCTCTTTCTTTTGGATCAAAGAAAACAGAACCATGATGCACAAATAGACAAACCAGCAGGTAAATATGAAGATCTTCAAAGATCAAAAGGGATGATTGGATGAAGCATGGACTGCATATGATTCACGGCTGGATTCTTATTTATGCTACAATGCTACCCCTGGGATCAGCGACAGCTTCCACCAAGGTTCAAGAACACATCTATCACCGTGACCGGTCGGCTGAGGTTGAATACTTCATCTCCATCAGTCTCCATTTGCCCCCAATGTTTGCACCAGCCACTTAAAGCCTCATAGAGAGGCGTGGCGCGCAACAACTGCGGCCGCAAGGTCGTACTCAAACGGCCCGGGCCCGGCTCCCCAGGCTGAGGTCCAGTCTCAACGCCAGCTTCGGTGGGTTCACCGATTCCAATTTTGGATGACAACTCGTGATCCAACGCAATGTCGATGTGATAACGCGGCGCAGCCATCGGATGCCGAGGTGGAATTTGTCGGGGTCCACAATTCCCGAAGATATATGGAAGCAAAAAACAATGGGAAATCAAACCAATCATTGCCGTTCCCCACAACCCTTCTTTCACAATTTTTCAACTATGGACAGTTCCACTGGTTCCACTGGTTCCGGTCTGTTTCTACTGCAGAAAAGTGGTTCCGGTCTGAAAATCTGAGAAAGGCATGCGGCCGTCACATTTTGACCCATGGCAGCTGGAAATCAATCAAACTACACCAGATTCTTGCAAGTCTCAAGAGATCTCAAGAGAGTGTCTCGCACAAGCAACCGCGGCAAGTGTCTCACCGGCGTGTGAAAAAGTAAGTACAGCTGTACTGTCTTACAAGAGTGTCTTACAAGAGTATCTCACCAGAGTGTGTCTCACAGAGTGTCACAGCCCCACAAGAGTTGCCCCAAAGCGCCTTGCAAATTGCAAACGTGTTCTATAGACCAAGGAAGTTCTACTACATGTTGTTCTAAATATAGAGACATTCCCATAAGTACGAAATTGACATATAGTCTTCGCATACTCAAATTTCTGTCAAAATTGCCAAGAAGTCATTAGGGTGGCTGGCATCTCGATCTTCAAAAGTAAGAATACCGCTGAAAGTTTGGGATTCCTTCAGCCTTCCTTTAATACCGCGGGGATTTCAGCTGGGATCATCATCACAAGTAATCTGCAAAATGATAATTGAAGATGCGCCTATATGCAAACATAACACTTGTACCATAGATGTGAAAGCATACCAATGATACCAATTGCACTTCGATACCCTCCAGTAATCACATACGGCAATTTAAAAACCTCGAAGAAAATGGTGTTTATAGCTGGGAACATCATGAATGGAGGATGTTTCAATCCATGTTTGAAGTGCCAGCTCCACATCGAAACCCACCGTGGCCCGCCTCTCGAAAAACGCCCTGGGAGGTTGCGGCTCGGGTGACCTGCGCCGCGCGTTGCGCAGGTCGACCGAGCTGGGACGAAGCGATTCACGCGGGCTCAAGGTGGTCCCAAACGAATAAATCCATTGATAGCTTGGTGCAATACTACATGGCAATACATACATAGAATACATACATGTATCATATATCATATATGATCATATATCATATTGCTATATACATATAGTATTATACAGTATATACTTATATAGTGGCAATCTCGACAAGAAATCCGATGTCAAAGTACACGGAAGTCTCCACTCTTGCAGCTTTGGCCCTATTCATTCCATCCTGAAAGCCCAAACAACAGCAATGATGTGAACCCTTTTAAAGCACCCCCACTTCTTGCCAGAAAAATAAGCTGTTCTTGAACCTTCGAGCTGGAGGTTTGTTCTTGGCTTCACTACATTACAGCATACCAATTTTTCCTCCTTTCTCCCAACATGTTTGAGAAATTTCCCTGCAGCCATAAGTCGCCCCTTCCTGGCAGCCTGAACGGGAACCGACTTGGCAGAGTAGGTGGAGTCCATGGGTGGAACATTAGCTTCCGGGATGGAAGCTTCTGGGATGGAAGGGATGGAAGCTACCTCAGTCAAGCAGGAGGATGGATGATGGATCATTTCACTTCACCCAGAAAAAAGGTTGAAAAAATAAGCAACATTCCAACATAGCATCCCGAAAATGTGTCGTGTACTAAGTCCCCCAACTGGGCCTAACTTCGGTTACTCATGATCTTCTTTAGATAAACCTGGGCTGTAACCATGGTCTATCTTCAACACAACATGACAAGACTCCCAGGGGCCCATGGTCCCGGGCCTTCAATTCGATTCTTAGATGGGAAGCGACCGTTTGTCACTTGGGCTGGATCATCCCAAATCAACCACCAGCTAAGCTACTTACTTGTTCCCAGGGGTTATAGTCATGGAGTTGACCTTCCAAGGGTCACTTGCATCCCACCGTTTTGACAAGCAACTCCCGCAGCATCAGCAGCTGGAGCCGGGTTCTCTACATCACCTGCAGGGAAGGGCACCCTACTGGAGCAAGTTAGCATGGTTCACCCAACCCTGGAGATGTCGCATGCTGGCCGGGGCACTCTTTTCAGTGACCTTGGGGCCTCGGAAAATGTAGGAACCCACTGTCCACTGGAGAAGGGGAGAGAGCACCAGGTACCTGATGCGGTTCACGCCATGGCAAAGTCCCATTCCTTGAGCTAGAGATGATGAGGATCCCATTCCCATCCCATTCTGGTGGGTTTTTTTTTGATTTTACAAGATCCGCACGAGGCACACTGGCAGGAACAAGAGGGGATCGCCTTTCACAACACCTGGCAGATCAGGTGAACCCGAGGCTTTCCAGGATGGCTGAAACCGCTCTCTGCTACCATGTCTTGACCCTATCTATCTATCTATCTATCTATCTATCTATCTATCCATCCATCCATCCATCCATCCATCCATCCATCCATCCATCCATCCATCCATCCATCCATCCATCTATCTATCTATCTGTGTAGGGTGTACATATATGTACATATGCGTGTACATGTTCAAAAGTGGCTGTCGCTGTCCGTATCGCCCATTCATGTATCTATTTTCTGCGTTTCCATCCGTTCATACATTGAATATA
The DNA here is from genome assembly GCA_003297045.1 of Symbiodinium sp. clade C Y103. Lineage (NCBI taxonomy): Eukaryota > Dinophyceae > Suessiales > Symbiodiniaceae > Cladocopium > Cladocopium sp. clade C. Next base: position 130,467 of record BGPT01000167.1, on the reverse strand, counting down.
CCAAATTTGACCGATTCATCAAGGCCAATGTAGTTAGAACCGTTATCCATGCTTCTCCTAGAAACAACCAATTAGATCTAACTCAATTGATATATGCTTAATACTCGTTGTATATATGTATGTAATTGTAATTGTATGGATGCATGTATATACGCATAAAGGTGTGATACATATGATAGTGATATATGCACAAAATGTGTGTGTATGCATTGTAGTATGTGCACATATGTATTCGTACTGTAAATATGTGTTGATGTATATATATGTATCCGTGTGTATTTAAATATGTGCGACATGCGTACATGCGTATCCGTATACGTATGAATGTACATATGTAGGTGTAGCATGTATGTCTATATGTTTGCGCAGGGGTATATACATAAACTGGTATTTGTGTAGAGAGGGGCGCCTCCCCAGCCCGTGCAATTTCCATGCAAAACGCTGGTTTCCCAGAAGTCACCTTTTGTAATTTTTTGGCCTTCTGCCCAGGGTTCA
>BGPT01000167.1:122176-129551 GCA_003297045.1 Symbiodinium sp. clade C Y103 | reverse complement strand
CCACCCCTCCAAAAATGCGCATTAAGGCCTTCCCCCTCCAGAAAACTCAAGAAAGGGCATGCCCCCTCCAGAAAATAGAAATGAACCCCTCCCCCCACCCCCCCTGAAAACCAAAAAAAACAAAAAAAAACAAAAAAACAAAGCTCTTTTTTGTTTTTTTGTTTTTTTTGTTTTTTTTGTTTTTTTTTGTTTTTTTTTTTGTTTTTTTGTTTTTTTTGTTTTTTTTGGTTTTCTCAGTTTCCCAGAGCTGAGACCCTAGATGAGGCCCAGGGACTCGCTCTTCAACCTAAACATTTGGAAAGAATATGGACATTCAAGGCAAAAATTCGGAAAGAATATGGAAGACCTGTAAACAACTGGAATGAATGTGGTGTGCTTAACAATACCTGGTGGGAATATATGTAGATCACAAACCCCCCAAAAACACACGGGCTCACAGCACGCCTTTCTGTTTGTGTATAAATGCATTTTCGTTTGCACATATACATGTACATGTGTATGTACAAATGCATGTGCAAGACCATGCGTCCATTTATGTACATGTAAATGTCAACGTATGTGTGTATGTATTTAGAATTATATAGACATGTTTGTACTGACGAATTTTTTTCGGTCCAGCAAACGCGTATTTTTTGGATGGGGTCGGGGTGGGGTGGGGTGGGGCAAGAAGGTTCAGTTGCACTTCCACACATACGTGATGCTACGCTACTGCATGTTCTTCTTGCACGTCCACACATACGTGATGATACACTGGGGTTGGGTGGGGTGGGGTGGGGTGGGGTGGGGTGGAGCAATAACGTTCAAGTGCACTTCCACACATACGTGATGCTACGGTACTGCACTTTCTTCTTGCACTTACACACATACGTGATGCTACCCTGGGGTGGGGTGGGGTGGGGTGGGGCAATAACAATTGGTGGAAACTGATGAAAGATTCGGTCCCCAACAGTGTCCCTACAATAAAAGGGTCGATGAAAGTGAATAAGAAGATCTTTCGCATTCTTTCGCTATGTTCAATCCTTCCGATGGCGGTGGGAACACCCACGTGACTTGCTGAAAACCACTGCAAAGTATATCAAGCAACTGCCTTGAGATGACAACGAGCGTCCCGCAGAAGAAAAAATGTTGCGAGGGTTGTCGATGTAAAAGTTAAACCCTCACGATTCGGACACACCCTTTTTATACAAAAAAAATACGTTTCGCTATGGCGAAACTATAATTTTGTACTGAAAATGCGGACAATAAAAAATCCGCCGGGATGTTTATGTATATAATTCTTATATGATGTGTATATGTGTTAACTAAGATGTGCACACATAAAAACAAATATGGATAGATGGATAGATAGATAGATAGATAGAGAGATAGATAGATAGATAGATGGAGATTGATGGTAGATGGAGATAGATGGAGATAGATGGAGATAGATGGAGATAGATGGAGATAGATGGAGATAGATGGAGATAGATGGAGATAGATGGAGATAGATAGGATAGATTGATAGATAGACAGATAGGTAGGTAGATAGATAGATCGATAGATTAGATTAGAGTAGACTAGATTTAATTTCCGCTTGGATTACATGAGATTCGATTCGATAGATAGAGATCTGCCATGGGACCTTCCGCCACAAGGGAAGGTGCCATGGTGCTCAGCAGCACCACCGGCATCCCCGTGGAGTTTCCAAAGGCCACCTGGCCGATGCAACACCATGGAGCTGAAATATGATATACCCTCCGGTAATCAAACATAGCCCTGGAAAACCCCCTATAAATGGAGGTTTCTAGCTGAGAAAATCATCCAAAATTAGCCATTTTCCATGGCTATGTTAAATAACCAGAGGGTACATATCTAAGTATATATTGATTTATCTAGTTTTCCATATGGTTATGTATGTATATGTGTATATATATATATACATCCATTGTAAGCCGCAGTTGGTCTAGCTATAGATTTAAACCAACTTACCCATCGTCTGGGGGCCCCCTTTCCTACATAGAATGGGGCATGTCTTTACCTCAAAACATGACAGATCTTCACCAGAAAAGATGGAGGTGTCACGGTGTCACCTACATTTCACCTAGAAAACGGGGATAGTGGCCTCAATGGCTGATCCCTGTCAATTTTCTTTGGCCTAATTCCGAGATTGTTGACATCCAGAAAACTGTTGTGCTACTCAATGCTGCCCCCCTGCAACTCCCACATGTTTTGTGATACCGCCAACTGGGCAATTCTTCTTTAGTCTGATTTCCAAAGGGTATCCAGTCTCCCCAGTTTTGTGTTATATAGATATACATCAGGAGTGGAAATATATGCATATCTATACAACCACCATTTGTGTATCAACCCCCATTTCTTGGCTGGCCGGTTGTTTCAAACCCATCCAAAACAACGTTGTCAAATGGGCAGCATCCCAAATTCTAAGAGCTTGGAACGGTGAGGATCTGTATGCACACAATATTGTATAAATATATACCCTGTGGCTATTGAACATAGCAATGGAGATTGGTCATTCATAGATTACTTATGGTGATTTACCTATTAAAAATGGTGATTTTCCATGGCTATGTTAAATAACCAGAGGGTAACTATATATATATATTTATATATATATATATACTCTAGCAATGCATCATCTAAATATTCCCCCACTCCTGACCTGAAAATGTCCAGTGACTCACCTCTAGGTGAGCTCGTTTTGATTCACCCGTTTCGATGTTGGCAGAATCCCCATGTTTTTTGGTTGAAGCAATGAAAATCATCATTTTAGTGGAGAGGTCCCAGAACCATCCACCCGAAAAACATCCCAAACATTTGATTTCTGCAGAGTACCACAGCCAATCTCAATCTGAGATACCCTGCCAAAAAATATGCGTATCTAGCTGGTTAGGTTTATGCATACATATATCTACATGTATGTATACTGTATATATATATATATGCATATTTAGAGAAAGATGAGAACCGGAATAGTGCATTTCCAAATTCAAATCACGCTCATGATAGACTCATCATGTTCGGATGATTCCCCTCTCTCTCACCACGATTTCGAGTGACATCGAAGTGAGGTCGTGGAAAATGTCATTCAGAATCTCCCCATAATGACATGCCCATTATATCCCATATCATATCACCATGGTTGATAATTAAATCCCCATTGCTTGTTGATCATATAAACCCCCGTTCTTTGGTGGTTCAATTAAAAAATCCGGCAAGATCTCCATTTTGCCCGGTGAAATCACACTTTCTGCTGCTGAAATCTTCGTTTTACCCAGGTAGATCACACTTTATGCTGGTCACATCCCCCATTTTTCCCAGTGAACTCCCTATTTTTGATGATGAAATCCATCGATTCCCGTCGCGGCGAGGCACTGACCCTGCTGCCGCCCGGCGAAAGTTCTCCGGAACCCGAAGCAACTTGGCGGCCAGAAAGCCCAGGCAGTAGCCTGGAAGCGATGGCCATTTTTGCGGTAAAAACCCAAGACGAATTGTGGTTTAAGCCGCGAAAAATAGGGATATACTGGGGATATAATTTAGTGATTTATACCGATATCGCGGCGATATCATAGGGATTTATCATGATCTATAGATATATAGTAAGGATTTATAGCTATATATATATATATACATATAATAGGGATACATACTGGGGATATATCATTGAATATAGTGGGATCTATAGCGATATAATCGGGATATAATGGGGATAACATAGCTATGGTAAATTGCACGTTTGTAGGTAATTTACCAGTCAAACATACTGATTTTACGTAGCTATGTTCAATTACCCGAGAGCACCCCTCCAGTAAACATTGCCATAATATGGAGAATCCAACATGAATGTTGCTAGATCATTTCTGAACAGGAAACCCATGAATTCCATAACTATGTCTGTTTACTGGAGGGCGAACAGCAACACAGGAGGGTGCAAACAACCTTGGATTTAACCAACCAAAAGTGGGATTCGCTGCAACATCTTTTGGGGGTTTAGTCAAATGCCCAGGCATACCCAAACAATCCCATCGTAGCGGGCAACGCTTCGCTTCTGAATCACATTGACTAGTCAGAAAAATAGTGACTTCTGGAGTTCACTCTCCTCCGAGATATTGGGAAATTCAATTCTAATTGATTTGATTCTATAATTGATATTTCAATATATGTCAATCATAATGAGAGAATTTGACCCTTCTGATTAGAGATGATGTGATTCTATGTCATTGACATTCTATCATCATGATACCTCTCCCGTGGATGCTCATCCTCTATATCCTCCATGTCAACAGCAAATGATATCTTGGGGGTACCCCTTAAATTGATCAGCCAGGATTTTGATTTTCAACTGTTGGATGTCCTGAGGCAAAAATCCAAAATAAGTGCCTGCTTTCATGGGTCTACCCTTTCAGCAATCAAACATGGCAATCAAAAACCACGGGCAACATCCTTGAAAGATAATTTCTAGCTTACTTTTTGTGTCTGAAACAACTTTGTAGCAACCCTCGAAACATTCAGAATAGCTACCAACATGTTTTCTTTCAATCTGTTTAAATGATGTATCACCCTGCATTTTTGTGGGCGATTAATCATCCTAATTTAATGGCCATGTGTAAGGGCATATCCTAAGGCACACCCAAATATCATATGATTTTGGAAAACATACCCGTTACATTCCCACAAGATATCTAGAAACTAGGAATATCCACCAAACATGTCAAATTAGCAGTCCGTAGATCAGATAAGTTTTCCATGAAACATCCTCATGATATCCCCATGAAATATTGCCATTATTATAGCAACCCCAAAAAAATAGAAAAGTATAATCGTACCAAAATAGTGATCAATGAAACCGTGTTTACTTTTTTTGGAGCTCACTCTTCAGGAAACTGACATGATATCTATGATATCAAGGAAAAAACACAGAATAAAGGTAGATTCATGTCACGGGGAACCGATGGATTTCCATCGTTTTTCAGTTTTTCGTATGTTTTTAGTGAGGATTTGTGTTCCGAATCTGGATCGCCAAGCAGCCGCTGGTCACCACCACGATGGGCCAAAGGAACAAGTCCTGGCTTGCCAGATGATCCAGTGAGGATGTCTGTGTAATATTTATCTATTTAATATATATATATATATCTATTATCTATTTATCTATTATCTATTTATCTATTATCTATTTATCTATTTATCTATTTATCTATTTATCTATTATCTATTTCTCTATTTCTCTATTTATCTATTTCTCTATTTAATTTCATTTAGATCTATGTATGCATTTATCTATTTGCAGTTAATCGCACGTATTTTTATGTAGCTATTTAGAATAATGTACATTTATCTATGGTGTCGTGAATTTCTATCCGATCATATACAATAAGAACAGCGTACAGTATACTTATATACATACGTATATATCACACAGGTATCTGTTGGGGGTGCTATCCAAACATCTTATGGTATCATCCTGGCACCTAGCTAGGCATCTCTCAGAAAAGACAAAAGATACTGCTGGATTGTAGCTCAGTAGACATAGGACAACCTCAAATGGATTCGCACAGAATGGCTTTTGCAGGTTCCACTGTTCCCGTCACCTATTGGAAAGGCCACCCACACAACACCTGATGGAATATCTGTGGTGAATCTGTGCCAATTTTGTTGTCACGTACGGGGGCATTTTAGGGATGTCCCTTTTTTCAGGCGTAGGATTAAAAGGGTCCATATGTATAACTACTATGCATCCAGCTACTAACATGAAAAGTGCCAAATTTGAGCCAGCCTTTGCTGAGGCACACCACAAACAAAGCCACAGATGGTCGCTGAACATCACTATGATCCCGGTGCAGAAGTCTGGACCTTGGCCTTGCAGTTCCGTGATTTTCTCTTGTGCTTGTCGGAGAGGTTTGATTTGCAACTTGGCAACCAAATGGGCCAAGAAAGCAAAATGCCAGCGCTGCGCACAACGACTTGGCGCCAGAAGACTACAGAAGCATAAGACTAGGATGGATGTTGCCACCGAATTTACCTGGAAACCTCAGCAGAAATGAGGTCCTCAGGGTCAAGGCTGGCTGGTGAAATGCCCACTCCCACTCCAAACATTGCATGTCTCGTGGTTCTGGTGCCCCAGCATTGACATGGCCCATGGCTTTGTCTGAAAATTGGATGCTCAAAAATCTCTTTGACTCAAACCCGGTCACCAATTTTACCACTAGGAATGGCCACAAATGGGGTTACAGTACCCCCATGTTTGAACAAATCCACATGGCCACCCCAACATAAAACGTGGCCAAGAGTCAGCGGAAGACATGATCACCTGCAACGATGCTACGCTGGGACATTCGGCAGGAAGTCAGATCTTTTTCCAACCAAATGAAAAGGCTTTCCTGCGGACCTCCCCTCTGAACAAACGTAACTGTACATGAAGAAATCAATTCTGACCATCTAGTAGAAGATGTGACTTCTATGAATCCTCCTCAGTGCTGGCGGGGGATGTCAACGCGCAATCAGGAAACTTGTGAATTTTGAAGTCAAAAAGGGCAACTAGCGGCCCCACACATGCTGCCTGAGCCATGTTGGGGCAAACGTTTCCTCCCATCTCCTTCGAATTGCAGTAGATGACCTGACCTAAGTTGGGAAGGCGCACCACCGGATACACTAGGGGCTTGGTGCTCCAAAATTTGGGCTGATTCCAAAGTTGTACGGGTACAGTATTTTGTCATGTTTTTTCCGAGAAGGCCCACACACATGTATCTGCAAAATCAAGAAAAACTGGCTGAATACCTCAATACCTGGAAGAAATTAGGATATCCTGGTGAATTTTTGGAGACCCCTGAAAGCCCAAGGTCAAACATTCTTTGATCATGAAACTGCTGGATTCCTAGCACCATCTGGGGCTTGGTTGGATTCGATGTTGGATCAGGACCAGCCACTGAACATCAGGCATGGCAGGAGTAAGTTCATCGAAAGTTCGCCTAAGCCGCCACCGCCGCACCACTGGCATGAATTCGAGGGTATGGACACGGCCAATGAACGTGAGTGTCTCAATGTGGTACATCTAAAAAAAAAACTTTGAAAGAATCATGAAGAACCAGAATTTCTCCGGGGGTTGTGATGGGTTGTGCATACGTCTGGTCATTTACACTGTCAACAGCCGGGATTTCTGACCAGCCATAGCTCAGCTGCCGGGATGCCAAGGCCCTTCCTCACATCATTGGTGATGATTCCCAAGCGAGTCATCAAGAATCCACCTGGCGTCTATGCATGTGCATGTAGGGGTATCTACATTGCAATTCTGTTGCACCTGCATATAGATGTATATAGTACACATTATATTGGTATGTGTATATATATATATATATGTGTGTATATGTATGTATGTATGTAT
>BGPT01000167.1:107176-117176 GCA_003297045.1 Symbiodinium sp. clade C Y103 | reverse complement strand
ATATACATATATATATATATATACATATAGAATATTTATACATATACATAGTTTCCATTATTTACCTATATTGTAATTAGATAAAATTTACCCTGATTGTATCACAACAGGTCGGAGTAACCTGAAAAACATGGCTGGTGATCCAGAAGCTTTTTGAACATCACACGGAGCCCACTAGGGGAATCAGCACATCAACAACCATCGATTGTAAGCGATGTTTAAGCCGAAGATGAATTTACCAACCCATTTTTTATCCTTTTTTACAGGGAGATACATGTGGCAAAACCATTGCCGACACATGTGGTAAAACCATTGCGACACAAAACCTTCTTCAACGACTGAGCCGCAGTCCTTTCCTGTTGCCTGATGCTCCATTTCCCTACATATAGTACATATGTGCATAATTGTGTATATATATATAGAGAGAGAGAGAGAGTAAGCTGATGAAAAAGGCCTGTTAATAGTTAATGGCCTGAAAAAGGATGCATGACAAATGAGATCATCTTTCTAGGCTGAACCCGCGGAAATCTGGGCGCGCCCATGCTCCGCGCAACATATGCCTGAAAGGTATAGCCTTGCTGCCAGCAAGCAGGATTACCTCAGTTCAGAGCTGGCCATGACAACATTAGTTTCGGGAAACTAAGCACTGCTTGTTGGAAGAAGCAAGTGGAAAAATGAAAACAGGATGATCTTCAGGAACCGCAATGGAAAGGAGAAGTTGAACTGCCAACTCTTCTCGAACAAGCACAGAACAGAAATTAAAAGGTTCAACAGTTCAACATCGGATGTCTCACATTTCACGCAGTACTTTGAGAACATGAAACATATGACATATGGGCGTGTCTGACAAGTGGCGTCTATATTAATTCATTTATAACAATTTTTCAAAACACCCAAAGGGCAATTTTAGTAGGGAAAATGACAATAACCCACTACCAGAGTATTGAACCACGAGTGTCTGGTCTTCAGGCTTCGTACGGGTGGATGACAACCCTGTGAACCTGCATTCTTGCCTGTTTCAACTGGAAAAGAGCAGAGGGAGACAAGTGTATGCATACATACAGGGTTCTATATTCATATCTATAGCCATATTTGTATAACATATGTCTACATTTGTGTATATATATATATGTGTGTGTGTGTGTGCTCATGTGTATATATATATATGTGTGTGTGTGCCGTGTATATATATATATATATAATGATGTGAAGATGTGAATGTGTGTAAAGTATACATGTATGTGTGCGTGACACATGCAAACGCAATGGAAAATGGCAATGATGCTCCTGCTCAACTAGGACGAAGACCAGCCTAGGACCAGCCAAGGAAACGCACCAAGTTGCCGTTGGCCAGTGCATCTTTGTCACTGAAAAGGAAACGCACATTGGGAGCCAGGTGCAGGTGATCCATGCAAAGGTCGACTACCTGAGAAGAATCGGGGCCTTGAAACCGTGACCCCAGGGACCTGAAGGACCCCAAGATGAATAGATCCAATACTATCAATTACTATCAATACTGAACCAGGGCTTCGTTTGGTTCCCTCTCGAGCTGCTAATCCGAATGTCTGAGTGAAGTCTTAAAGATGTAAAATGACATGACGTTACACAAACAAAAATAAACAATAACCCTTCCAAAAGGCCAGTCCTGACAGGCAACATCATGATGCAAACATATTAGCGTGCGGTTCAAAGTTGAAAGCCACCTCCTGATGCCACGGCCAACAGGATCCAATAAGGTGCATACTTTGGTAGTAATGAACACCTGCATGATCACACTGGCACTCTCATGACCCTCCTATTGCTCCATGACATTTTCCCATCGACTGCGGTGCAGTTCTGGTGATCCCAGGTACCCACGGCACCAGCAAGCGCCCGAGGATGCCAACCATCAAAGCACTAAAGGAAAAGCAGCTGATGGCCAGAGCCAAATGGAAGCCTTGCAATGGTGGATCATTTCTGGGGCACTTAGCTATCGAATGCCATCTATATCATGTAATCTTCTGTGTTTAATCTCATTGAATCTAATATAGCCCAACCTTATCTTATCTATTCATATCCATCTACAGTATCTTGTTTATTTATTTCCCTGTGCGTACAGTAATGTGTATACATGCAAATATGTGTGCATATATTTATATACACATTTATCATCTGTGTGTATGTGGATGCAATCCGATGCGATGTGATGTATCTCTGTCTCCGTCTCCGTGTGCATATCCTGTGCCACCATCTCCCTGGTTTTTGTTGCCTGGCGAAATCAGCACATCCGCCACCCAGAGGCGTTGCAGCCGGTACTCGTAGTGGCAGGCGTCGCAGCGGTAGTAGGACCTGCCCAGCACGTGAATGAATATGTCTGTGCATTTATATGTATACATGTGTATGTATGTATGTATGTATGTATGTATGTATGCATGCATGCATGCATGCATGCATGCATGCATGCATGCATGCATTTGTGTGCGGATGCATTTGTGCATGTATGTATTTGTATATGTATGTATTTGTGTATGGATGTATTTGTGCATGTATGTATTTGTATATGTATGTATTTGCGCATGTATGTATTTGTGCATGTATGTATTTGTGTATGTATGTGCGTGTATTTATTTGTATAAATATATTATAACATATATATATATATTTATTTATTTATTCATTTATTCATTTATTCATTTATTTATTCATTTATTCATTTATTCATTTATTCATTTATTCATTTATTCATTTATCTTACTTATTTACATTTGACATATGCATGTATATATTGATATGAGCCTGCAAGCGCTAACATTAGGTCCATTTGCGTGGCATTTTCGCATGGCAAAAGTGCCTGGCAAGTGTCTGTGTCAAATCCTTGGCCTGCTTTCTTCCCAAAAAGATGTGGCAAAATACCGGTGTTACATCATTGCCCTGGGATCAAACAAATAACCGCTACAATATGTTCGAAGAAGTATACAGTATACATGTCTATTATACACATATGGTAAGGGAAATCAAACACGGAAAATGTGCAAATCCCTCGATTTTATAGCCTCTAAGATGCTTGTCCCATGATGAGAAATGCTGATTTCCTAGTCAGCTCTGTTTCATTACCATAGGGTGCTTGCCTATTTATTTTGGTCGTTACTTAGTCCTGCTAGAGACCGTGTTCAAATACCAGTTGTCCTTCCCAAGTTTGCTGGGTTTCATGAGAGAATGTCAACCCAAGTGTTCCACTCTCAAAATGGGCGCCATATGGTCCCACAGCGGCGAACCCATTCCACCCCTGACAGAAGCACCTGTCGTTGCACGAGGCGCTGCGCCAATCGTTCAAACAACTCACATGCACAAAGCGCATGCTGCCTGAGAGCCAGGGATAAACGAAGAAAACGATATGGAAAACCTAGGATCTTCTGAGGAAATCTTCGATTTCGATAGATGCTGGAATTTGCATAGCTATGTTAATCAACAGGGTAGCCTTCAGGAATCAGGCCTGATTGGCTGGAACATCATTCCGTTGTTGATTCAAATTATCTGCAGGAACGTCCATTAAAATGCCATCCACGTGTAGGTTGATGATATATAGATATTTTGTATACAACCAGGACGGGGGTACTGCCCGGGGAAGTGAGTTTTGACTGCGCAGGGCCAGTGCTTCAATGCATTTTGGGATGCCGGCGGATTGCCCAAATGGCTGACAAGATTTGTTTCCAAAACACAAAACTTTTAAATCCTAAATCTGACATGACACCCCAAGTGACTCTTGAAAGTGAATTCTTATTAAAGCCATGGTAAAAATCCTAACAACCTTAAGCAAAACCCTATACAATCCCCAGACCAACCCTCAACAAACCCTAGAGAGTTGGTCACATGATAAACCTCTGGGCAGCACTGCCGGCCTAAGGGTATTATCATCATTATTTATTATTATTATTATTGTTATCATTTTTATCATCATTATTATTATTATTATCATTATTATCATTATTGTTATCATTAGTATTACTATTATTGTTGTTGTTATTATTATTATTATCATTAATTATTATTATTATTATTTTATATTTTTATTACTATTGTTATTATTACTATTATTATTGTTGTTATTATTATTCTATCTATATATATATATATCATGATCTAGTTTTGTGCATATAATTCATGTAATGATAAAAGATGATAAAGATATGATATGTCTTCAAAACAATGTGATCACTAATATCACCCAGAAAGGCAGATGAACTTAAAAAGGGTGCTGCTGCGCCAGAGTAGGCTGCCCAAATAGGCCCATGAAGTTTATCTCACACGCATTCGATTGGGCACCTGTACACTGGCACGGGCTAAAGAGCTTCCCCGTCTCCTTGGGTCAAGAGTTGGAGTACCCTGCTGAATGATGGGAAAATCATGGGAAACTTATGGCAAAATATGGCCAACTTCCCTATAAATGGAGGGTTTTATGAGAGAATCATCGAACAAACGGAGGATTTTCAGCTGCCACGGTTGATTACCCGAGGGTAGGTGAAGCTAAAGTTCACATCACAGTTGATCAGTTATCCTGTATCCCATCTCTACGGGTCATACCTGAATCTTCACCCAGTTGATGCGTCTATCATTTGATCCCAGGTTCCTATTTGGACAAAAATTTCTAGATTCCAAACCCCATCAAGTTGATGGTTTCCGTTCCCCCTATTGTTTCTTTTTGGCTATCATTTATGTATCTGGTAGGCCATTTCCAAGCAGCTATAGCTTTAATACCCAGATTCAGATTCCCCTATGTTTTTTTGGCCGAACCTCGGTACCGAACCTCCATGTTTAGGCACCGTTACAATCCGCTGCAGATACACTATTTATATCTATTCATGTCCTGTTATATCTCATTGATTAATTATTTATAACTAACCACAACATACCACAAGTATGTTAACTGCACAGACCGTGCTGCTTCTTTTAATTGCCTGAGCCAAGCCCGAAATTGTTTCGCAAAAAATCAACCCCCCCTGGTTCGCTGCTGCCGTTGGCCCCCTCCTTGGACTCGGAGCTGTCGAAACAAATGCGACAGCAACGTTCCGCGCTCACGTCCGCCGGCGCGGCCGATGCAGTCGGCCCGGCCGGCGCAGCCTGGACCAACTGGGATCGGTGGGACATCGGCGCTGATGGCTATGGCGGCTATGGAATGCGATGGATACTCGGATACACTGGAATCAGTGTGATAGATGAGAGATCCGACCATAGATTGGATTGAGATTTGGAGATTAGGATGATCGAGATAGGATAAAATCGATTTAGATAGGCAAGAAATCAAACGAGTGCCCTTTAACTTGGAAGATTTGGCCCAACAATAGCGGCTGAATCGCCGAAAGCTGGGGTTGCTGGCGGTCTGTATGCATAGAGGGGACCATTGCCATTGATTCAATATGTGGTGAACTTCATTTCCGTCATGAAAGTCTCCAAACTCATTTCCGGCTATGGCCAGTTGCGCATCCCAAAATTCCAAGAAATGTGATGGTCAAATACTCGAAATCACCATAAATCCATAAATCAGCAACAATGGTCTGCTGGAGCGAACCCGCCTCTCCCACCGGAGCATCGTTGCTAGCCGTTGACCCTTCTCGTTCTCGCGCCTGTAACCCATCCGCACTGGGGATTACCAAGCTGGAAATGGAAAATCCGTTGTGCATACCATATCCAATTTAGTTTTTATTGACATACTGGTGTGCTAGAGGATTTTGATGGATTCTGCTTTTATAAAGATTTTGAATTGCCTGCTTTGATTACATTGCTAAAGATTGGACCTGCACATAAATAACACCTCTGAGATCTTCTGAGGGTAAGTATGGAATCTAGGCTTCTTGAGGTTTTCAAAAGCCCAGTCGGGAGGTTGAATTGCAGGTCTAAGGCACGACCCAAATCAACAAAATAGGTGCGCATTGCATCCATTTCGGTGTTGATTCAGTAAAACTAGGCAACATGATCACAAACCTGGCGGCTTCACAACTAGTGAATGAACTTGATTCTTTTTGGCTTAGCCTCCATTTTGTTGACTCCCAGTTTGCAGCTGTTTTACCTGCAAATTTCGCGTTGAATCCTCCAGTTTTGACCATGTTCGAACCATTTGCAAATGCTTGAACCATGTCGAATCCCAAAAATCCGTGCAAAATCCTGAAAATGTGTTCTTAATTAACTTCCTGAAACTAGCACTTTTCCGTGTGAAATCCTCAACTTCTTCGGTGTTTGACCTCCAATTTCCACTCCCTTGGCGTTTCGCGTGGCGTTTCGCTCCCACCTGCTGCGCTTGCTCCCAGGCAGCAGCCCGGCGCTGTCGGATCTCTTCAAGCTCCGTCATGGGCGAAAGTCGTGTTTGGATGTGGATATAGTATATACTATTGATGTCTATCTATCTAATCTAATCTAGTCTAATGTAAACCTTGTGTTTAAATTCATTCTCAATTGAATATGCAAACATACATGTATACACAAATATATACATATGTGTGTATATATATATATTTATATACCAGTGTGTGTGTGTATGTATATATATATATATGTGTGTGTGTATATATATTTTTTTGGCTGCTGAGACTTTCTCGCGCCAGATCCATTCGCGGTGAAACCAGGGGTCACACCGGTTGGTAGATAATTATAATATATATATATATACATACATACGCCGGCCGCCGGAAGGTGCCAACCACGCTTCTCAACCACAACATAGCGATAGAACTTGGGGGTGCGGTAGATCGCATATCATCATCAACGAACAGGGGTATTGAGTGAGGGGATCCTGGATGCCATCTGCATACCCTCAGCTAATTTCACAGTGTGCCAACTGGAAGCCATGGCCCATTTCGTTCGATGATTTACCTATCAATCAAAAATGTGACTTTAACTTTAACAGGGTATGTCCTCGAAGAATGAAGCGGACATGAAGCTGGAGGTGGCTGCAGGGCCAAAGCGCCAAACTGGCTGGGTGGGTCATGGAGCCTAAGATTCTTTCAATCCATGATAAGTGACTTTTATTTCGACCATGGCTCCATGATGATCTTTCCACACCCAGGTCATGGAGCCTATCTTTTTTTTTGACATGAGTTGACATGAGTTGGTGGTTTCACCCCATTTCAAGGATGACAAAAAGACCTAGCCTGCGCTGATGCAGCTGCCTTGAAGGTGGCCATGTTCAGAACAAACCACTTAAAATGTAGCCGTGCACAGCTGAAAATCAGGTTGCGATCATATGTTCATAAAATTATGTGTGTGTATGTATGTATGTATGTATGTATGCATGCATGCATGGATGTATGTATGTATGTATGCATGCATGCATGGATGTATGTATGCATGCATGTATGTATGTATGTTTGCATGCATGCATGTATGTATGCATGCATGCATGCATGCATGTATGTATGTATGCATGCATGCATGCATGTATGTACGTATGTATGCATGCATGTATGTATGTATGTATGTCTGTATGCATGCATGCATGTATGTATGTATGCATGCATGCATGTATGTATGTATGCATGCATGTATGTATGTATGCATGCATGCATGTATGTATGTATGTCTGTATGTATGCATGCATGCATGCATGTATGTATGCATGCATGCATGTATGTATGTATGAATGCATGTATGTATGTATGTCTGTATGTATGCATGCATGTATGTATGTATGCATGCATGTATGTATGTATGTCTGTATGTATGCATGCATGTATGTATGTATGTATGTCTGTATGTATGTATGCATGCATGTATGTATGTATGTCTGTATGTATGCATGCATGTATGTATGTATGCATGCATGCATGCATGTATGCATGCATGTATGTATGTCTGTATGTATGCATGCATGTATGTATGTATGCATGCATGTATGTCTGTATGTATGCATGCATGTATGTATGTATGTATGTGTGTGTATGTATGTATGTATGTCTGTATGTCTGTATGTATGTATGCATGCATGTATGTATGTATNGTATGTGTGTGTATGTATGTATGTATGTCTGTATGTCTGTATGTATGTATGCATGCATGTATGTATGTATGTATGTCTGTATGTATGTATGCATGCATGTATGTATGTATGTCTGTATGTATGCATGCATGCATGTATGTACGTCTGTATGTATGTATGCATGCATGTCTGTCTGTATGTATGTATGTATGTCTGTATGTATGTATGTATGTATGTCTGTATGTATGTATGCATGCATGTATGTATGTCTGTATGTATGCATGCATGTATGTATGTATGCATGCATGTATGTATGTATGTATGTCTGTATGTATGTATGCATGCATGTATGTATGTCTGTATGTATGTATGCATGCATGCATGTATGTATGTGTGTGTGTATGTATGTATGTATGTCTGTATGTCTGTATGTCTGTATGTATGTATGCATGCATGTATGTATGTCTGTATGTATGTATGTGTGTGTATGTATGTATGTATGTATGTATGTATGTATGTATGTATGTGTGTATGTATGTATGTATGTCTGTCTGTATGTATGTATGCATGCATGTATGTATGTATGTATGTGTGTGTATGTATGTATGTATGTCTGTATGTCTGTATGTCTGTATGTATGTATGCATGCATGCATGTATGTATGTATGTATGTGTGTGTATGTATGTATGTATGTATGTCTGTATGTCTGTCTGTATGTATGCATGCATGTATGTATGTATGTATGTATGTATGTATGTGTGTGTGTATGTATGTATGTATGTATGTCTGTATGTCTGTATGTATGTATGCATGCATGTATGTATGTATGTATGTATGTATGTGTGTGTATGTATGTATGTCTGTATGTCTGTATGTATGTATGCATGCATGTATGTATGTATGCATGCATGTATGTATGTATGTATGTGTGTGTATGTATGTATGTATGTCTGTATGTCTGTATGTATGTATGCATGCATGTATGTATGTATNGTATGTGTGTGTATGTATGTATGTATGTCTGTATGTCTGTATGTATGTATGCATGCATGTATGTATGTATGTATGTCTGTATGTATGTATGCATGCATGCATGTATGTATGTGTGTGTATGTATGTATGTATGTCTGTATGTCTGTATGTATGTATGCATGCATGTATGTATGTATGTATGTCTGTATGTATGTATGTATGTATGTCTGTATGTATGTATGCATGCATGTATGTGTGTATGTGTGTGTATGTATGTATGTATGTCTGTATGTCTGTATGTATGTATGCATGCATGTATGTATGTATGTATGTATGTATGTATGTGTGTGTGTATGTATGTATGTATGTCTGTATGTATGTCTGTATGTCTGTATGTCTGTATGTATGTATGTATGTATGCATGCATGTATGTATGTATGTGTGTGTATGCATGGATGTATGTATGGATGTATGGATGTATGTACGTACGTACGTCCATATGTATGTATGTGTGTATCTCTCTCTCAAGACTCAAGAATATACCAATTCAATGGGTCATTTCGTGCCAATATTCTTGCGCCAGTATGTTTCAATCCTGCAAGCCCAGAATCTGGGCGCCCCACTTTCCACATTGCCCTGGGCGGAAAAGATCGCGAGAAAATTCGCCATGAGTGCAGCACACACATTGCCAGGTGCCAAGTTACCGGGGTCTCAGCGCAAAATATCTGAAAAATGTTAGCCATGGCTTTCCCTATTTGCTATAATTATCCATGGCTTTCCTCTTTCGAACAAATTTTGACTACCATCTCGCAATTACTTGATGTTTGGGCGCAGTTTCCAGATCTGGATAGGTTTCTTTTGTTCAGTACTATTTCCATGAAAATGACCAACCCAGATGGGTTTGTCCGGCATTGCGATTCAAAGAGGAAAGTTGTGATGCTAGGGGAGTACCCCATTGTCAGACCAACCCATCTTTTATTATGTATGTATGTATGTATGTATGTATGTATGTATGTATGTATGTCTGTCTGTCTGTCTGTCTGTCTGTCTGTCTGTCTGTCTGTCTGTCTGTATGTATGTAT
>BGPT01000167.1:85120-106854 GCA_003297045.1 Symbiodinium sp. clade C Y103 | reverse complement strand
TGTATGTATGTATGTATGTATGTATGTATGTATGTATGTATGTATGTATGTATGTATGTATGTATGTATGTATGTATGTATGTATATGTGTGTGTGTGTATGTATGTATGTATGTATGTCTGTATGTCTGTATGTGTGTGTATGTCTGCATGTTTGTATGTCTGCATGCATGCATGCATGCATGCATGCATGCATGCATGTATGTATGTATGTATGTATGTATGTGCATAATATATAGATAGACACGGACATAAGCAGTGTGGTTGGTTGATCGAAAGCCCGAGCCCCAGTTCATGGATTAAAAAATAATCCCTTTTTTTGGTGGCTCATGTGGCCCCAAAGCTAGTTGGTTCCAATTCATTAAGTATTCCCCAGAGATATGCACCAGGTAAAGTAACATAGCTCTGGAACATCATCCATTTGTGGATGATTTACGTATTTACGAATAATGATTGCCCATAGTATATCATAGTATATCATAGTATATCATAGTATATCATAGTATATCTTATCCGCTAAATTACCAGAGGTTAAGATGCTCAATCAAATAAAATCAAATCGTATCTGAAACATGGATCCAAGTAACCACCTAAAATACCCATAATCATCAACGCTTCTTAATGGCACCCCAATCCTGAAAACTCGTCCCAGGACTGTCTCCCTATCCCCGGGTCGCCCGGCAGCTGTTCCGGGAGCTCCTTCGCCCCCGGAATCAGTTGGTATTGATATCAGTCTGATATCGTTGGAAAATAGGCTACCCCAAAATCGCATGGTGTATCATCATGTTCCGTACCTTCTAAGTTCTTCAGAGATTTTCTAAGTTCCAAAGCTGGGAGTAGTACCTAGTCCTTGTCATTTTGAGGGCTGAGACATAGTGATTCATAGAATCCCTAGGGATGCAATTCCATTCTGACAGTATGATCAATGATATTTCATGATGTTCCACTTGCATCCGAACACCATGGCATTGGCCTTAAAATGCGATCCTCAGAAGATGATGCGATCGAGATTGATATATCATGGGTGGTATTTAATGATATACTGTATATAGTCATGACTGGGTAAACCGTTAACGTTATATAATGGGGGGCCTGTGGTCTGTTAACAAAAACTTGGGTTTTGAGCAGGAAACATCAATCAACGACCATCCAATCCCTGGAAACAGATGTTGCCATTATCTACCCTCCTGTAAATTACGATAGATGTGGAAAACCCACCATTTGTAGCTCATTTTCCCAGGGAAACCGGTGGTTTTCCACATCTTTTTGATTCTTTTTGTATGTTCACCCTGGGGTGCCCTGGTTTTCAAGGCTGGGGAACCAGCCATGGAATCAGCCGCAACGGTCCTGCACCTTCTTGGCCCAGCTGCCCGAACCTCAGGCCACTGATGGCATCTTTAAGATAAGGGAAGAAAGAACTTGGATCTACTTGGATCTTTATGATTCTTCCCAAACTACCGAGATCACCAAGATTTGAAGAGTTTAAAATGGCTTCCATTGCCAGAAGCTCCAGGACTGAACAGGATCTGCCGCGCGTTTTGGGCCCCCAACATCTGCTTGAACAACTCCTGCGTATCCTTGCGAGCGAAGGCTTCAGATTGGATCTCCTTCAACGTCTTGCCGAGGGTCGACCCTGAATTTATAAACCCTGGCTGATTCATTGGGGATTTATCGGCATTAATCCGTGGCATGATGTGGCCATATGTGATCATATGTGTGCATGCCTTTTTGAAAACATCTCCAAAACCACCACCGAATCTCCAACAAAAACTCATGTCCCTTGTTAGAAAGATGGAAATCCCACCGACTTGATTCGGCTCAACCTCCGCCCGATCCTGTGGCTTGTTGCCAAATGGAACCTGCATGAGGCGGTGGTGGAAGTGTCCTTCGGGGGCTGTAAAGAAGAATGAAGCATGGAACAATAAGGACATGTTCTGGAACTGTCAGCTCTGAAAAAACCAAAACTACATTGCCCGTATCTACCCATTTGGTGAGGCTTCTTGGAAGCCCCCTACATCCAAGGCCGAGCATTTGCTTCTCGAGGTGCCAAAGAAATGATACATCAGATGTTGCCCATTTTCGTGGGAGAAATTCCGGGAACCAACCACGACGGAACTGTGAGTTGCCCTGTTCATAGATGGTAAACCGCCTCTGGAAGCTGGAAGTTCTCAACAACTCTGGAAAACCACCCTTTTTAACAGGTAAATTATCATCTGCAAACTGGCCATTGTCCCCATAGTTAGATTACCAGATGGTACTCTCCTACCCATCCAGTCGCCCACAGATCTATACAGATCTCAGATCGCCCACCTCACCAAACGGGTCTTTGCCCGCCCGACAGGGCGCCCTGCTGGGCGCCTGCGCGACGACCCCAGTGAACTCCGATCTGCCATGCGAATCTTGATCTCGTATGCATAGAAATCATTGTAAATCTCCATGAATGGTGGTATATGATGTATAGTTATGGTGGTACCATCAAGATGGGTTGATCGAAAATGAACAGATCCACTACTGAACCAGGGCTTTTAAGGATGCTATTGAATATGATCAGGGGAGTACGGACGGACTCCTTCTTGCTCCACTTAAACCAAGGGCCCGGAGCCTGTTCCACTTGAATTCGCATGGAGATGCACTAAACGTTTCTGGTGAGTTCCCCCTTTTTCCCCTCCGGAAAACGATATTCAGACATGGCAAATTTTGATAAGTCCAGCTTTTGTAGATCATTGTCCGAAACCCATGGAATTTCATCGCCTTTACCAAGGAGGATACTTCCTAACCATCAGCCCTGGACCCAAGCCTCAAGGCCAGAGCGCACATGGCTAGTGAAGGCCTGCCGAACCCATGTGGTGCGCACCATGGAGTTCCCTCCGATCCTGGAATCTCCCATGGGGCAAGATATGGGGAACCTTGGCAAATTTGGCAAAAATCAGGGCCCATACCCACAGATTCCCACAGATTCCCAAGAGAGAAACAGCACCAGGCCACCGAGCCTCTGGAAAGGGCGACAGGTGTCGCAAGACCTGGGCGGCAGTTTTCTAGGTTCCGCAGGGGGTTTTGAGATGGACATATCGCTCCACAACCACTAGAGCAGCGTTTCAAGCCCGAAATGGCATCCCATATCTTGGTTGAGAACGGAATTCCCCGCAATGGGTCGGAACAGATAATCCCTAATAATGATCCCTATAAAATAAACCAGGCGGATAATCGGATAATCCCATCGGATAATCCCACTAATCAACCAACGGGAGTAACACTGCTCACTAGGCCACTTGACTTGGTTCTTGCTCGGGCAGCCGAATCAGAGATTTATATTGGGTAAATAGCAACTCTAAGTATCCATCATGTAGCTATTCAAAATCATTCAACATGCAACATAGCTATGGAAAGTTGCCATTTATAGATGATTGTCATAGATTTACCGAATAAACGGAAACATATCTAAAAATGGTGGATTTTCCAGAGCTATGTTGAGTTACTAGAGGGTACTGTAAATCCCATCATATCTCATTACAGTCCCATTCAATCCCCTATAAATCCCTATGGTCCTATGGTTGATCGGCATTTTTCAGCTCCAGTTAGTTCCCACAGATTCACCGAGGTTCATCCCTGCGCGGTGCCTCAATGACAGCTATGCTCAAAATTGCCGCCAGAAGCCTCAGATGACTTTGCCTCCGGTCATTGAACAGTTTTCTATGGAAAAAGAATTGGGGGGGTTAACCAATAACAATAGTAGGGATGTATAATATACAGTACAGTGATTTATTATAGGGATGTCATAGGAATATACTGGAACATCATGGAATATAATCTATAGGTAGGATTTAACCTACGTTAATTGAGCACAGCTATGGGAAATTGCCCATTCTTAGATGAATTACTTCTCAAAAATGATGGTCTTCCATACATATACTTGTGCTAGTTTACTGAGGGCAACAAATACCAGCAATCTGGTGATCTACCCTCTGGTAATCAAACTTGGCAGGCGGGAAACCCCCCATTTTGTTCGATGATTTTCCCAGCTAGCAACCTCCATTTATTTCAGGGATTTCCTACCTTGCCATGTTTGATTGTATACCTGAGGGCAAAAAGAAAAGTTGGTGAGTCAGTGTAACCAGCAAGAATGGTGATTCAACACGTGTCCATCTGTTAATCAATCTTCGTCAGCAAAAAAAAAAGATGTACTCAGCAAAAGTAGGTAGGGATTATCCATTCCGTAGTATGATCTAATCTGGCAATGAAACATCCGCAATTGCAAATGATGTTCCTCTATTTTGGCCCTTGAACACAAGGATTCTTCCGTTGCGATCTTGGATTCCTCACAACCGAAACATCTGGAAAGCATGTTTTGCGATAGACTGAGTACAGTATCCTTTGATTATTGAAGGGATAATTCACAAGAAGCATCAAGAAGCCATGATTTTTACCGACAAGATAAGGGGACTGCTGCAGGCGCCCCCGGGACCACTTCCCGCCATCACTGAGGTCCCACCTGTATCTGAGTCCTGACGGAATCTGACGGGGAGTTTTCATCTGAACTCTCCTTAAAGCAACCACCCCCACGTGCTCAGCGCTTCGCCCTAAGTTCCACTGAGTCACTGGTTGGGAAGGCGCAAAAAAAACTCTCCCATGTATGGTACTGGGTTGGAGGTTTCCACGCCAATCTCAGCAAAAATTTCAACCTGTCCCTTGGGAACTTAAGAATCGCCACAAACAACCTGCCTGCAATCATCCAAATAAACCTTTGCCATCCTTTGCCTAACAAAAATCCCAAAAAGCAGCCCCACGTCCGACCTCCTCTCCGCGCATGTCTCAGCACCTCCGTATGTTTGAAAATGCAGGACTTCCAACGGGCAACCAAGTTCAAATTCGTGGAAATCGTGGAATTGATTTTCATGGAACGAATTTGAACAGCCCTGCCTTCATGAGGCGGCCCCGTTGGGTCCAGCTGGGACCCGGCCGCTGGACAGAACAAAGTTACGGTTGCGTGGCACGGATTGGCACGGCGCAAAAGGCGCGTTCGGAGGATGACCCCTAGATCTGTCCCTTGGAACGGTGAAGTTGCACATATCAAAAATATGGAAGTAGCATTGGATGACTTCAAGGTTGCAACATGTTCAACCAGCCTTTATGAATTTGTCAAGGTTGCCTTGACTACCATCAAAACGGTGGCCCCGAAAATGCCATGATTGGTCCCCCCACCTTGCGGCCATCCCAACTTGGCCCTATCCGCCCTATCTATCAATGCATTTGTTTCTATGGCATGAGCATTGGTACCCAAGGTCTTGCGCTTCCTGTTACCAACTACCCTGGGCCACTTCAAAAGAAATCACACTCCATTCCTGAAGAACAGGCTGCCAAAGAAAAGAATGAGTCATCGCTCCAACCGATTTCCTAAGATCCGATGGTCCGTTCGTGCAGCCATTGTTTCCTGGTTGTTGTTGGAGTGGAATTTATGCGGTAATTGCGTAAAGGTCGCACATTCATGCACATTCCCTGTACCACCGGTGTGTCAGCCAGGTGAGTATCACATGACCAATCTAGTTTGCAAGGTCCCTTCCGGTACTTACATCGGACACCAGAAGTGTATATGGAGGAGGCATCATGAATCAGTTCCGGAGTTAGAACTGCATGTATAACCATACGTACTTTTACGGGCCCCATATCCCAACTTGTGGGTCTTATAGTTCTTACAATCCCATAGTTACACCCATTGTTTCACCTCAACTGCACAACCAAGCAACCTGTTTTGTGCCATCTTTGCAAAGCACACCTCAGGGATCAGCTTCTTGGAAGCGAGTCTGAGGCCTCTTTGGCCTTGATTTATGGGGCTTGTCAGCAGGCACAAGCTGCCGACAAGCCAAGCCAGCAGGTTGGAAGGAGGGGCAAAGTTGACTGTTTCGAGCGCGAAACTTGGTGGGTTCAGGTTGAGGCACATTGGAAGCGCACTCTGTGCAGTGCAAAGTCAAAGTGAAGGAGACATCCGCTTTGAAATATACAAGTGTGAAAACCAAGCTCCGAACAGGTACCTGACAGTACGAACCAAAAAAACAGATTGGAAGCAGCGAAACCCCATCTTTGGGTAATGCTGGATGGCAACAGGTTTTTTTTAAAGATATGGAATCATATACTACTTTATCCATACGCTGCTTTGATTCGACCCGAAAGTGTGTTTGTCATCTGCATCATCTCGACCTGGAGGAAACACGGTGGGAATGGGTCGAGAATGGGGTTTCTATACATATATATATATATATATACTCCTATAGTGAGATGGTTGTTTATCATTCCCATTTATGCCTATTCTATGGTTGCTCTATGATTCTTTCATCATCTTCAAGCCATGGTTACCATATGTTACCATGGTTTTAATTACCTGTCCTATATTCAAACAGGTCAATACCATGAAGGTAAACAATCTGCAGTCGCGTTTGAGGAAAATCATTGGGCCATGGCTCCAGAATGCGCCCCCAAATTGTTGCTTCAGAAGTAACAAGCCTGTAATATCAGTCCAGGATCAATAAGACCTCCAGTTGATTGATTGATAGGGGGTCCGGATATATTCCAGTGAATAGGTGACTTACAACCATACACACACACATACATATATATATATATATGTATACATATACTCACGTAATCGCATCACATTCAAAATTAATTACAGCAATATATTTGTTGATGGGTTTCTCTATATTTTATCCATTCATTCGGTTTTGGGCAAGTCCAAATGTTCTGATACACTCACATACATACTCCGCATTGAAGCTACCAGGATCATCAATGTACCAAGTTTCACCTCCAAAAGGACCCACCCTCCAACTAGCTGCTTCTTCGTCGCATGAAATTCTTCGCAGTCTCTGAAAACTTGCAGGGGCCAGCCAGCATAAATCCGGGTCATCCAACATAGCATTACGAAACTACATAATTTTAGAAGTAAATATCAAGAGGAGATCGTTTCTTGACAGGCGAACGGTCTGTGAATGGCAGAGGTTTCATTGCCATCTTTGTTCAGCACGGGTTTTCTGCAAAGATGCAGTAATGGGTTTGCCAACCCAATGCATGCATCAGCTTATATCATGTACAGTATCTGACTGGCATTACAATTCCATCTGTTGCGCGGATACGGATACTACAAATTATACATGAAGGGTGCACCTGAAATATCAACCTGACAGCTGAACATCCGGTAGAGTCGTAATGTTGTGAGCAATCATGCGACTGGTGTGCCTGTTTCAACCAAACGGAAAGGCGTTTGGCTTGTTCCACAACACATAACCACATATTTTGTTGGATCAATGGATCAAGCTGATCCTTCGAAGAGTTCTTTACAGGTTGTATCACATCGTAGGCGCAAGAAAGTTCACCTCCGTTAAAAACCATCACTGAGAAGCTGCTGAGACTAACATCCTTTCGGCAAATTCATGTTGAGGGTCTATAGGGGGGTTGTGTTGGCAGGAGTGGAATAAACTTGATCAATGAATTACATGTGAGAGGCATCTTTCAATCTTACCGCGCAATATCATCAACATGTCCACATTTGCAGATTACATGATAAAAGATGATAAAAGCAGCTCATGGTTTTGCAGATATCAATTGTATCATTGTCCCATTGTTTCATGATCTTCAAAGCACTTGAGCCCTGAGCCAACTGCTTCTCTACCTGCTGCGCTCAGTGGATGGCAGCCCCCAGGCTCTACCTGCGCCGACGAACTCTGACCGGTTGTATTTCACTGAGTTCAAGGGAAAATCTACAATCCAGGCAAGAAGTCCCGCAAATGTTCATCCGATCCTGGGACTTTCTAATTCTATAGAAGGATTGACATTCAAAAAATCAATTCCTGAGACCAGCATACGCCAACAGCCCTCAATCCCTATCAGAGGTCAGTTCTGACCCATGTGTGCAGTTTGGATTCGCATGTTACATGGTTGAGTCCCCCAGGAATCAGTGGTTCATCTATTGAATATCAGTACCCCAGATGTAAAATGCTCTAAATCTCTATTGGCATAACTACGCAATGTGTATATATATATATACATATGTGTGTGTGTCATATTCTATCTAATTATATATGTAAGCTATCTGATCCAGGTGATACAATGTCCAAACAGGTGATTGCCCCCCCCATCTCCCCACTCAACACCCACCTCAAAAAGCTGTTTTCGCGACCTTGGGAGCTTAAGTGGAAGATCTAAGAAACTGTTCATGATTGTTCATGTAATAGGTGTGAAGCCTCAAAGTTTGCCTGACGATCCTTGACTTTGGAAACCTGTGGGCGTTTGAAAGTCTGTGTCAACTGTGCACAAATACCGCTCCAGCGAGGGCTCCGCTCCCATTGATGGGGGGGAATTCTTGCATGGCGATCAACGTTCCGATGAAATGCTCCTTCTTCCGATACATTCCGATACCGTGTTCAACGAAGAAAATAATTCTGGCAACTACGTGGGCCGTCTTAGATACCTGTAACAACATCATTTGGTTTAGCATAATAGTGCTGCATGGCACATGTGGCCCATCAAAGTACACAGCCCAAGATTTACCCAGACTGTGGCTTTTGGAGGACTGAAGACCTCCGGCTCCCTGCATCCATTTTCGGGCTTCCAGTACTTCTTCGTCCGGTGTCCGGAGCGTGAAACTAGCAGAGTTCCATTGCGGTCAAGCCATTGAGTACAGCAACACGAATGGCATCAAATGACCACGGGTCACACAATGGAACCTCGGAAATGCATGGAAATGCAAAATTCCCCCACGGCTTTCGAGCAACACACTCTTTCCACCACAACTTTTTGCTGAGGCATCCAATCCAGGCATCAAAAGCACATGGGACAACGTACGCATACGTACACCACGTCGCGCCACCTCCAGCCTGCCGCCCTTGGCTTCATTTGGGCCAGGAATAAACCCAAAACTTAGGAGTCACATCTCCAGTTTCTAGTGTTTACATTTATGTATGTATGTATATATATATATATACACATAATTGTTTTGAGGCATTCACTAGACTTTAGAGACTTAGCATGTTTCAAAACCATGTTTTTCCAGGAATCCTGCTTCTGAAGGTTTGGGGACAATCATTTCTTGAAAAAAAACATTCTGTGGGAGGATTCCATCTTCCGACCTGAGGAGCTGATTGGTTCAGTCTGGCAATGTGGATGTCACTGGAATTCCCAAAGGCGGATTTCCAAACTTCGCCATCATCCCCATAGGTCACAAGATCTGTGGCCAGCTGGCAATCTAACCTGGAAATGAAAACATTATCATTCTGAATCGAGATGTTTTCCCTTGTCAAAGGGCATCAGACGGCAATCCACATTTCACCTGCAGTGAGAAAAAATGTACCACTCATGGCCACTCTCAAGTGGCAAGTGCTTCTCTGGCCCCAAACTGCTGTGGCAGAGGTTTGTTTGGGCTCAGCCGGCGACGTCCGGCCACGCCATTTTTGTGCAGCAGGTGACTGTGTTTTAGGCGGCTTGTGAACACGGAAACTCAGGCCCCATCTCCCTCTATGCAATTCAATATCATTCAATCAATTTGATGGGTTTGGGGTGAAATGCATTTTGTTTCTAGATACTCGTAGATACTAAGATACTAGCTGGTTCCTGCTGCATCCTCCTAGGCGAATGTCTTTTTTTAAGCCGGGGCTTCCAACAGTTTAACAGTTTGCAGTCGGAAAATCCCGTCAGATCGTTTCTTTGAATGGTCGGAAACTGAGTGTTGACGGTGTATAGATACAGATACTGAGATATAATTACCCTGAACTACTGACTCCAGGGACCTGAAAAGTCGCCAAATTCTACTGTTGTGATCTTTCCCAAGGTGTATTGACATTGGGGGGCGGCCCTAGTGATCATTTTCTCCGCCCGAGTTGGCGGCAACTGGGCACCCTTGGCCATACCGAGCCACGCGCATGCTTTAAAGATTTCTTCAATATCCTGGAAGCAAACCCAGGATAACACACCCCCGGCCCCACTTACCAGAAATGGATTGTATCAATCATCCCCGATCAACTGGAGGTTTCTCAGCGGATTTGCCGCATTACATGCGTACATATGCGTACACACATGTGTGTGTGTGTGTGCGTGTGTGTGTGTGTGTGTCTTTATCGATCATTCAATCCTTTATTCATTAATCCTTGTACTTGTCATCTATTCATTCCTTAGATCGATCCATCCATTCATGCATAGGGTGTGTGTGTGTGTGTGTGTTTGTGTGTTTGTTTGTTTCCGCTTGTCTTGCAATTAATATGACAAGCCCAATGGCAAATCTCCCAGTTCACAAAATGTGTTTTTTACATGGTTTCTACACCCATTTATGGCAATATTAGGGATGATTGACATTTCGTTGGGGATTGCTATACACCTGTGCCATACGGCTTACCTTCCTCCGTCACCACTGCTTGGCTGCTTGGCCGCACCTTCAGTGAGGCCGCGATGCCCATGAACTTCGGCTCCGCCCAACGGGGCGGAGTTGGCTAAGGTGAAACCAATTCCGGTGGGATCCGTGAGGAACTCCAAGAAAATCCTCCAACTTGGAATGGCCAGACTTTCAACATCTTTCAACCGAGGAATTGTCTCAATTTCTGTCTTCATTTGTTGAATGAAATGGATTCCGCATTGGAATTTCAAGACTGCCGGGGCTCAGTGATGATCTATTTTGAAGTTCTTCACGGCCCAGACTGCCTTGACCACTGAAGTCTCAATCCGCCTTGGGGCCCATCATCTTCAACTTGTTATTCCTCGGTTGATCCAATGATTGAAAAGATATTGTCCATTGGAGCAGCGTTCCAAACCCCAATTGTCATTTCAGTAAAACCGCTTGCTTAACTGGCTGGTTAGTGGGTAAACTGCTTGGTTATCTGGTTGGTGAACCGGTTGAAACATGTTGAAACATGTTGAAACCAGGATTCCCCAACACATAGATCCAGACCTCCAGGATTGGTGGCGAGCAACCTGCTCCGACTGTGTATCCAATGCCCAACTGGCCATATGTGGTTATCGTACCCTCCAGCAAATTGATATGGACACTCCACCATCTACGGATCATTTCATGGGAGACCATTGGTTTTCAAAATCAAAGTTGATCTCCTTAGTATTCATTTACTATTAATCATCCTGAAGTAGATAGAATACGGAATGTTTTAGTGACCTTTTCTTGAAAGTTCCATATGAAAATTCCATTTTGTATCTACTCCAGGGGGACTATTGGAAGGTTTTGCAGGATACCTCGTGGCCAAGGCTCTCTTCCCGCATCGCCGCATTCTCCCGCCTGCGCCGGGATCCCCGCGCTGGGACTCGAATTCCCAGATCCCCATTGTTCTGGAGGGTACCCTCTGGTAAACTAACATAACTATGGAAAATCACCGTTTTTAATGGGAAAATCCACTATTTCTATGGCCATTTCAATAGCTATGTTAGTTTACTAGAGGGTAAACCATGGAAAACCCTCCATTTTTGGACAAGCCTGAATGGTCAGTACTATGATGAACTGAGTTTTCACTGGAATCCCCTCCAAAGTTGCTGACATTTGGCAATAAATCAACATGAATCGCGAGTCTGGAATTGTTCTGCAAATATCTGGAAGATGGCAAACCTCCCCCATACTTGGGGTTGGATTCCACTTGATCAGTGGGTAATAATTAATCATATGTTCTACCACAGGCATATGTAGATGGAACAAATATCCCCAGTTGTCTTTTTATGGGTTATAAATACATTCACAAACCACTTGCAAGTGGATATACTTCTATGAAACTGGCAACGGCAGGGCAGCGTGCAAACACGCCTTTTCGCTTGACTTGAGCCACCGGCAGGTGGCAGATGCAAAAGTTGACATGTGCATGTCACTGTGCTGATAATGCCAACCGACACTGGACAATGCATGACAGGGCTAGATTTCACACCCGTCAATTTTCTGTTGGCCAGATGTCGGTTCCTCCTTTTGTAACATCATCTCCAGATGTCCACTCGCCATCAAGGTGTCCATCTGTGGGCTTTTCATATGCTTGGTCAGACTGTCAGCTGGCATCGTTTTGGTCGCCACCCACATACACAACGTGGTACGATCTGCTGGAAGTGTATCACAGTATGTTGGGTTTCCCACCAGCTGACCACGTTCACGCCATAACTCCTGTCGGAGGCTGGTGAGGTCTATGGCCAAACGTTTGTCGGACACTGCAGCTGCATTCACATTTGTAAGATGATCTGACAAACTCCTGCAGTCAGTGTACCATCCAACCAATGTCTCGTCCAAGGCATTGATATAGTTTTCGGTTCGCTTCATCGCATTGGATTTGTTCTTGATGACATAGAGCATCTGTCGCATGTGCTCAGCATCTTCTGATCCCAATTGCAAGCTCAGGGTTTCAGCTTGCAAAGTACTCCTGCAAACACGTTTGATCACCGTGCTTGACCACTGGAGCAAATGAATCTTGCCTTTGCCGGTCTCCAAGAAATCTTTTGAACTCAAAGCCAACAATCTACCCGACTGTGAGCGATGCCCAATAATGTGCCCTTCATTGGTCGCATCATAGCTCGCGGCATGACTTGCATCATTGCTACTCAAAACAGCCGCGTCTTCAAATTCAAAGGCATCTGCAGGAAAATGAACGCCACGATTCTTGGTTTCCAAAGCAAAGTTCAGCAAACGATTCGCCATCATCAAATCTTCCACACGCGCCTTCTGTTGAACAGACTGCAACTGATTCACCTGGAAGGCAAGGTCAGGTCGGCAAACACGGCTATACCAGCTGAGACTGCCCACGACCGATCTGAGTTGTGAGATTTCGGAAGTGGTAGCTGGTAGCCCTTTCTGCTTGCGGCGCATGGGCTCAATGTAGATGGCCTTCACACGATCCAGGACTCCAGGTGATGTAATAGTCACGCCATCATTGGTCTGGTGAAGCAAACGTCCACAAAATTTGAAAATGCCATCTTCTGAATCTTCTGCATTTGTGATCCTGAACTTGTAGCGCTCTTGCACTCGAAGCATCACTTCATCCATCTCCGGAGTGCCGCACCAAAGCAAATCATCTACGTGGGTCCCCAGCAAACCAAGTACTTGTCCTTCAGCTCCAGGCAAGTAGTATGCTGATGTTTCCATTGGAACTTCCTTGAGGCCGCATTCCAACAAGGTGTCATAGAGACCTTTCCAAAAGCCTCTGGGAGCATCGCACGTGCCATAGACGCTCTTTTCACAGATCAAAAGTGATCCAGGCTGCACCTCATCATCAGGAATGCCATCTGTAGGAAGCTTCAGCGCCAATTTGCGCTTGATGCGCGTGCCTTGTAAGAAGGCAGCTGAGATGTCTCCACCACGTAGTTTTCGCTTCTTGCAAACTGAAAATGAAATCACAGTGTGAAGAAACAACTGGCTGGAGGTAGGACTGTCAGTGCGCACCTGGCTGTCATTCTTTTCCAAGTCACCTCGAGCAACAAGCCGCGACTTGTATTGCGGTTGACTTGCATCTTCAGACTTGTCCACGTCAACCCAACGGCTTGGAATGATCACCAGGTCAGGATTCTCAGCCAGAAACTTGTCTTGCTCAGGGCCAGGAGGAAGTACTCTTGCAGCCTCAAACTGTTTCCAGCTGTTCCATTCTTTGAGCCTGGTTTGATCCAGGGCTTGTTGAACATCAGTCGCACTCTTTCCATAGTTCAGTTCACGTCCAGCTCCAACTTGACGCTTCTTCTTCACAGGCTTTCTGGCCAAATAGGCATCGAAGTTGCGATGTGCCAGAAATGCATGAAATTGTCGCTCTCGGCGCTCTTCAGAATCATCCATCGCTTGTTCTTCTCGAGGCACAGGAATGTTGCCTGCCTCTCGATGCGGGGATCTAGATCGATCACGTCTTGATGTTGATGCTGTGGATGTTGGAGGTGGCATAGATCGCAAGTGGTGGCCATCCAAGTTGTCTGCAGATCTTCTCAAGGCTTCATTGAGGCCCAACTGAGGAATGTTCTGATCCATCGCAGGAGTTGAAGGCACTGTGGGAACTGCGGACGTGGGAGCTTGCTCTGACTCAGGTTGTGGCTGTTGTGGTTCCAGACTGGCACCAACAGCGTCAGAGTTTGGTGGCGCTCCATCGGCATCAAAGTCCAAATCCAAGCCGGGAGGAGCAGGCACGTCCATCGGTAAATCCAAACCGGGTGGAGCAGTGCCAGGAAAGTCCATAGATCCACCTTGAGCTCCAGGTTCATTTGGAATTTCCAAGTAAGATGGCTGGTCATCTTCGTGCTGCAGATGCGGCATGACCAAATCATCATGAAAAGGGATGTCCTCCACGCCTTCATTGATGTCTCTTTTGCGTTTCCTGCTTGGTCTCAGTTCAAGGATCTGCTTGACCATCACTTCGGCAGATGTTGCAGGTCGGATCTGGTTCTCTGCAACAACAATGGGAATGCCTGCATGGATGACCCAGAATGTTGATCTGCCATCTTTTCCAACAATTCGTGCAGGTCCATGCCAGCGCCCTTTGCGGTGGAAGCAAATCAAATCACCTGGGGCATATGGTCCTCGTAGAGGGACAGACTTGCGAAGGAGAGCTGCACGAACTCTTCGGCTGCTGTCAGCTTTGGCAAAACTCATCTTGGCAGCCTGTCGGATTTCCAATTGTCGAGCGAACTGCTCTTCTGGTTCCATCAGTTCAGCATGAACTCCAAGTGCATAGCCCTCAGCTTCTTCGGCAGTGATTGAAGTGGAGTCTGTTGGCAATCTGCCAAGAACCCACTGAGCAGGGGTAAATCCCTGGTGATTCACTCGGCAGTTCTTCACGGTCGTACTTTCGGCAATGAGCATCTTCATGTCCTTGACGCCGATGATCTGCCGCTCTTCTATGGCTCCTTTCAGTACTTCTTTCAACACACCGCCTTGACGCTCTGTGCGTCCAATCTGATATGGGGCTTCCAATGCACCATAGCGCAATTGAACTCCATGAATGCGCAAGAGATCTTGTACTCGCCCTCGATGATGGACGCCGCGATCGCATGTGAAAATGCGGGGAGCTCCAAATGGTTGGAACCAGCCATTCAGCAATGCTTCAGCACAAACGCTGCTTTTCGGGACCCCACCAGGCGCCACCCACCATGCTTGGTGATAGAGGGTTCCAAGGCAAATCACAGAGAGCACTGTGTGCCTGTTGCCAGCTGCATCATGGATTTCAAAGCAATCCGCAGAGATCTCATAGTTGAACACCATCTTATTGGGCTCCTTGACAACTGGCGGCTTCTTGACAGGTTCACGTTTTCTACAGGTTTCACAAGCAAAATGCCGCACAGCTTCGCATGCTTCTGAGGATGCACCTGCAGTTCTCAAAAGTTGAAGCATAGCTGAGTTGGAGCCGTGGCCAATCATGTGATGCAAGCGGCGAAGTGCCACTCTTGTCTCCCTCGGAGCTCTCAGCCACTTGAACTTGCGAGTCGCTTCCAACTCCATGAGATCTGGAGGGTTTGGCATCTCCTCCATGGCTTCCATTCTTTGAAGTTCATGGGCATCAACTCGTTGTGAGATGATTGGATCTCTGCTCATGTCATCTTCGTCGTAGATGTAGTCCAAACTGCCCAGATCAGCTCCATCATGGTCAGCCTCTTCAGTTGATGCTTCATGGAAAGCTGCAAAAACTGTTCTGCTGTGCAAATCATCGAGAAGTCCATTGATGATTGCACGACACAAGGCTGGAGGCCAATGCTGTGCAAGACGTGTGCGTCGTCCACCTTCAAGAGGTTGATGGATGTGATTGCCATTGCATCTGCGCTGCACATTGTTCTTGATGCCCGGAGATGCGGTCATGAAGCCAGTCGGCTTGAGATGTGGCAAGCCATTTTGTTGACCACAGAGTCCAAATTCGCATTGATCGCCACGCACAAGCTCCAAAGGCTCACCAGTCTCCGCATCCATTGGTGCTTCACAAATGAGCTTGTCCATGCACAGAGTATTCCAGAGCTCGCTCGGCCATGGATTCTCCACCAAAAACTTGCGTCCACGGGCCATCCGCTTCCGCACCATTCGCTCAATCCATTTGAGGCATGGGTACCAGGCATCACGTTGTTGCAAAATGGCCTCTCTGGTTTCTTCGCCTCTTTGAAGATTCAGGCGACTCCATGAACCCCAAGGACCACAGACTGGAGCAAAAGTGACGCAGTGGGGGTCCATCAGGTCGATGTGGGATTCAATCTTGGCTCGCACCTTGGGATCAAGTAGATCGGTGCCATCCAACTTGATGTCAATGGGAGCTGCCACAGGAAGTCCAAGTGACATGGCCATTGAAGTCAAAACTGCGGCGCCAGCAAAGATCTCCATGAGAAAGGTCTTGCAGCCCCTGGGCAAAGGTGTCTGGGCCTTCTTGTTTGTCAAAGTTGCCCACAGGCTCACGTCGCTGGCTTGAATCTCCTCCACCGATTGCTCCAGGAATTTGCGTTGGCCCTTGCTCAAAGTCTTTCGTGTTTCCTCCTCCACAGCCACATATGTTTCATGCTGTTGCTGTAGCTCTTGATGAAACTTCTGACACCCATGAGCTACGGACAAATCCAANCCTCCACAGCCACATATGTTTCATGCTGTTGCTGTAGCTCTTGATGAAACTTCTGACACCCATGAGCTACGGACAAATCCAAGTCCAAGTCCGCGCCCACAGATGCCAGCTGTTGCACTGAATAAGGTTCATACGCTGGTAATGAAAAAGGTACTTCAGTTGTTGAGAATGGGATGTCATTGGTTGAAAAGGCATCCATCAAAACTTGTCCAGTTGTTGTGGAATGATTTCGATCCATCGCCATGTCAGGCTGAGCTTCAGGCTTGGCATCTGAGACTCCAAGCATCGCCAATTGTTTTGGTAGAAGGCGAACTCCAAGCAGGCCGTTCATGTTGGTGACAATCAGCTCGGCTTGCAATGTTGAGCTGTAGACACGGTCTTGCTCACCAAGGGTGACCGTCAGGCCAAGCTTGCGCTGGTCAGAGATGGAAAGAAGCAAAGGAGCATCGCTGTTCTCCAGTTCAATGCTGTCGATCTCACCAACTGCCATGCCATCGCCAATCTCAAAGCAAACGTCAAGGTTGCGAACACCTGTAGTGTTGATTGCACCTCCAATGCCTCTTAATCCACCTCCATGGTCCGGTTCCAAAGGGAAATCATGTTGGTCAACGGTGTTCATGTATCGCTTCAGCCATTTCTCACCATGGCAAGTGCGATTGCAGCCTGAGTCCAAAATGGCGATCAGGTCGTTCTCAGATCCACCAGCTGTGGTTGACATCGTTGCCATCAGCTCAAAACGTGGATTGCGTTTTCTCTGGATGTAGTTGATGAACTCCTTGAGTTTTCTGTTGCTGGTTGCAGATTGGGTCAGGCACCAGTCGACGTACTTGCGCTCGTTCTGCAAAACGTCCTGGAAAGTTCTGCCACGATACTCACCAAATGAAAGTGGCTTGTTGTCCTTCTCGTCAGCC
Organism: Symbiodinium sp. clade C Y103; assembly: GCA_003297045.1. Classification (NCBI taxonomy): domain Eukaryota; class Dinophyceae; order Suessiales; family Symbiodiniaceae; genus Cladocopium; species Cladocopium sp. clade C. The sequence continues at coordinate 89,421 of BGPT01000167.1, read as the reverse complement.
TGTGATGCCATAGAGCTCGGCTGGGACGAGGGCATACTTTCTGACATAGTCATGCAGACTGCATCCATGATACGATGCATGGCACCTGAAGACATCTGCTGACATCGATCTTCTGCGGCCTTCACTCTTGCAACGACCAAACAGGTCTTGAAGATCTCCTCCACTTGGTCCATGTTAAAGTTCCCAAGTGGCTTGACCTCAGAAGGAGTCGCACCAGCAGCTTTTCGAGTTGCATGTGGACCTGTATGGGCGTAGTACCCAGTTGCCACCTTGCCGCATGTAGTGCACGTGTTGCGCCATTGATAGCCATTCGATCCTTTCCAACTGATGCGTGGATGTGGACAAGCATCTTGTTGGGCAGTGTTGGGACCAGGAAGTTGTCCTTGAACTGCGGTGGCATCTCGGCGTTCCTTCTTGAGGAGCATGTTGCAATCACGGCATGTCTGAATCTCCACATACTTGTTGCTGCCCTTTCTGGTGACATTCTTGTGTTCACAATTGGGATTGCCACCAGGGACTTGAGGTGGTTCTGGTACAGCAGCAACTGACGCAGCTTTGGCTGGCGCAGGAAGTGGCTTTGGCAAAGGTTGCAACTCAGGTCGGAAACCAGCCAACATGTTTCGTCTCCATCGCTCCAAATTGGCAATGTCAGCCTCAGTGCAAAGTGGATGACCAGGCCTGAACTCATTCCAACGCTCTTTGCTCGCTTCTGCATAGCGAGGATCATCAGGTGAATGGGAGTCCAGCCATTCGGTCAATTGGTCCATGCGGCGTTCTTCCAAAGCTTCGATTGGAGGCAAAACTGGCTGAGCACTCAAAAGAGTCTGAGTGTTGATCACCTGCACATTCGGTGGGATCATGACTGCCGTTGCAATCCCCTCACCGTCAACTTCCATCTCAAGATCTGTCAATTGTTGCAATGCTCCATGCACAACCTCAGTTGAACCCGCTCCAAGAGCTTCCAAAAGAAGTGCAGCATCCAGCTCATCGGATGTACGCATGATGGCTGTTGAGCTCTCGGTGGGTGAGTCAGCAGGCAAAGGCGAGCTGGGCACATGCTCTGCAGCAGAACGTTGCAAGAAAGCTGGAAGATTGTGATCTTGATCTGGGTCGCTCTCAGCTTCGGACGTGGGACTGTAGCTGTAAGTCTTCTGCCCATAGTAGTGGGTGTCTCGGGCAATGCTGCGTCCACGTGCTGGTTCTTCCGCTCGTGGAACTGACACCAATGGGTTGCTCGCAGCTGCAGCCGCTACCATGTTGGTCAAAGTGTCGGCAAATGACGCCGAAGGCTGAGAACTTGCCGTAGAGCTCTGCAGGAATGATGAGCTCTGCAAGGATGTAGGCGGAGGCACACACACCCCAGCTGGGCGTGACGAATCATCATTGGGCTCCTTTTTGATAGCCATATATCCAAATCCCTCATGCCCAGGATCTCCACGATGTGAGAAGTACACCACTCGTGGTTTGGCACTTTTGCTGTTCGACTTTCCCCCATGCGCTGATTGCGGAGGTCTCGTTGAGGCTTGACTGGTACCTTGCTTCTTGGATCCACCCTTCTTTTGACCTTTGGGACATGCTGCATCTCCACTCCAGTGTCCTTTGGCTCCACACCGTCGGCATTCTGTGCGGGCTTTCAGCTGGGCCAATCGTGCCTTTCTCTCCTGAAAGGAGACACTGCCAGAGATATCAAATTGTCTCTGTGCTTGGAAACCTCCATGTCCCTTGCCCTTTCCATGGCCTCTGAGAAGATAGGCCTCATGTTCCAACTGCAAAGACTCGGCCGCCAATGCACATGCTTCATCGTTCTGTAGATCAAGGCCATCCTCGCACAGCAGTGCGAAATTCATCACCAGAAATCCATCCTCGTCCTCGTCATGGGACATGTCATACTGGGAGTCGGCCACATACGCAAGGGTCTCGTCATACTCAGGGTCGTAGCGCTCTTCATCCAATATAGCAGAAAAACCAGTCAATGACTGAGAGCCAGTCTCCCAATCGTCCACGCCAGCATGCAGATCTTCTGAGAAAAATCCACGGTGTCCACCTTTGTGTCTCTGTGGAAACCTCCAAGAACCTTTGTTGCCATGTCCTTTGGACCTTCCAGATCTGCGCTCACGCTCATGGATATTGGGATGTTGCGACAAAAGCTCAGTGGCAATCGTATCTGTTGTCACTCTTCCCTGCAAAACTGTACGGATCATCAAACGCTGATCCTCTGAGATTCCAGCATTGGCCAATGTCATCTCGGCCAACAGCACATCAGGTACCTTCAGCTCCTGGCCTAAGGATTGCAAAGTGCTCCACCAGGAAGTCCGTCTCGCAACGTATGAAGACATTGGTTCTCCATGCTGTCGTGACAACATGCCGCCCTCACGTGATCCAGCTGCATACAACTCACGTGCTTCCTGCTCTTTCCTCGGCTTCAAGTTGTCATTCAATGTCTTCAGCAAAGTTGTCGGGCCAGCTGAGGAAGCTAACACACTGATGTCTACTTGTTGGGCTAGGCGAAAAGCTTGTCCACGAAGTCCTTCCACCAGTCTAAGGCCTAATGGCCCCAGCTTTGACACCTCATCTTTCGACATCTCAGCTTCCTTCGCTATTTTGGTCTTCACTCGGTAGGCATACTCCTGCAGCATATTCGGATTGCCGTCAAACCGAGGAATCCCAAACTTGCCCTCAGTGTTGCTCGATTCATCTTGCTGTTGCGTCACCTGGGTACTCTCGGCTCTGTACCTCAGGTTTTCCAGCAGCGCCGACATGATGCGCACCGCCAGCACAAGGAGGAAAATGGTGCCAATCCAATGGCTCCGCTGCCAGTATGAAACTGGCAACGGCAGGGCAGCGTGCAAACACGCCGTTTCGCTTGACTTGAGCCACCGGCAGGTGGCAGATGCAAAAGTTGACATGTGCATGTCACTGTACTGATAATGCCAACCGACACTGGACAATGCATGACAGGGCTAGATTTCACACTTCATCATAGCTATAGGGGCCCCATATCCCAACTTATGGGGGTCGAATCCCATAGTTGTACCCATAATAGCCATTATGTATAATAGCAATTCATAAACATTGTTCACCAACTATTGACCAACTAGTATATAACAAACATTAACCAACTATGAACCAATTATTAACCAACTATTAATCAACTATCAACCTACTATACTGTTCAACTATACTATACACATATTTACAAGTAACCCAAACCCCAATCGCACCCATGATCGCCCACCTGATGCGATCGTTGCGGTCCCGAATCTTCCGTTCCAGCTCCGCCAAGGAGCCACCGGCCACGTCAGCTAAGGGATCCTGGACTTCACCAGCAAAAATGGGGTTTGAAGTTGCAAACATTGGCTTTGAGGAATTGTTGAGGTTTTTTTCATTCATGAAAAAAGAGATCGCTTTTTAGACCAGTAAGAAAACCGCGGGATTTTATCCAGTTCTCAAGTAATTGCTGATCTCTGGGTCGCCTCGTGGAAAATGATCATGGTAGGGAGCTTATGATTCATTTCTCAAAGAAAAGAACCGATTTGTTTCCAGCAGGTCGGAGCGGTAGATCGGAGTAGGTCTAGAAGAGTGCAACTAGAGTATTTTGTGCGGATGATCTATTACACACATTATATATATATGTATATACATACACACCTGTACAACGTGTATATAAATAATATGTGTGTGTATGTGTGTGTATGTGTGTATGCATGTATGTATGTAGGTACGTACGTACATATTTATATAGAGAGAGAGAGAAAGATAGATATGCATATATGTGCATATATGTATATGCATAATTTTTGTGCACATGTGATCATATATGTATATGTTATATGTGCATCGTCCACATGTGTGTCTCTGGCATGCGCATACACAGCCATCAGCAGATAGACTGATACAGACTCTCAGAGGGCCCTAAAAATAATGTATAGATAGATGATCTATGAGGATATTTATATATATATATACATACTTACCCCATAATTCCCAGGTGTCTAATCGTTCTATCGATGGGTTGCCAGGTTGAGAAACTGATGGAAATTTCGGTGCCATCCCGAAGATACACCAAGGTGCATCTGGCTTGATGGTCGTCACAGTGGAGGTGCCGAACCTGGTCATCGATTTTGGACCCGGAACATGGCAACATTTCTTGGGGGAGGGCTGGTGTTCCAAACACACAACTCTGGATATCTCTTTCTTTGATGTATGTATATATAGCCTCGTCCCTGGCCTTGGAACTGCCGAAACTCGAATTAGCTGGGTTTAAACTACTGATTCCGTGACGAAATTTTGTCGCGGAATTT
>BGPT01000167.1:48131-84828 GCA_003297045.1 Symbiodinium sp. clade C Y103 | reverse complement strand
AGGAACGTTAACATCCCACCCCACCCCACCCCCCCCACCCCGCGTGTGCATCAACTGCTTCAGCAAGTTCAAGGAACGTTAACATCCCACTTTGTTGTAGGTAGTTCCAAGGCCCGAAGCCTATATATACATACATATATATATAGATATAGATATAGATATAGATATAGATAATTAGATATGTGAGATATATATATATGTGGAAATGATATGCACGCAAAATCAATTAAAATAGTCCATAAATGTCTGGGAGACAGCCTGATACAACTAGGGACCATGGGAACATCCAACATCCAGTGGCCATTGAGCTCCAGTGAAGCTTCATCAAGCGCCGGCGACCAAGGCATGGACGCGCTGGCAGATTTCTTGTCGTTCACTTGGCTTCGCAGTTCCTCCGACACGGAGCCCCGTCAAAAAGTGGTCTGTCAATCGGGATCCACACATCTTGGATAGCATCACCCCCTCTAATCAAGTAGCTATACCCTCTGGTTATTTCACATAGCCATAGAAAATGACCCATTTATAGATGATAAAAATGGTGATTTACCTATTAAAAATGGTAATTTTCCATGGCGAACTGTAAAATAACCAGAGGGAAATCATCAACCAGCTCACGGATCGGGGCAATCCCCAACGGGTAGCATCGACCAAGAGGGCTTTTGAGCAGTGCTCAATTGATACGCCCAGCTGGCTCTCCTGTCCCCTTTAAGGTGACCCACTGAGATGAGTTTTCTACAAAAGTGGAAGAAACAAACGCAAATCTTCTCAGGCTCCTCATCTCACATGAACAATAGCCAGAAAATGTAATAAAATGTAGGAATGTCCCGTTTTCAGACACGCCGCTATCTAGCATTACAGTACAGTAGTTGACCAATCTTTTCCCTTCAGCAAACCCATTTATGAATATTTATGACCCATTTATTCATTTCTTTGGATTTAAAGAAAAAACCAGCTGACATAAAGCCTCTGGGTCACCATCATTTAGCCAGATCTATGGACCATGATACCATGGTGGCATCCTCCGTTTTCATGGCAGCCGGCACCTCGACGTCTCTTCGCATTTCGCTGGACAGCACCTTCAAGTCCTGGTTGTGTTGATCATTCCCATCCACCAAGTTATCAGATATCATGATCTGCCAGGATCTACAGTACACTATAATAGACTAATATAGTATATAATAGTAATATGTTGGTATTTCCTGGTGTTTCTTGATTCTTGGTGATGCTTTCATGATGTAGTGAGGCGAGCTGAGGATCTTTTCAGATTTATGATGGCCTCCACGCCTTGGCGACTGTCAAAGTTTTTCAAAGTCGTGGGAAAACCACCCGCCACATCTTATTAATGACACCATCTTCTGTGGGTTTAATGGTGATTTAATGGTGCATTGATAGTTTGATGTAACAAGCAGATACTATCATAAGGTTGGGAATCTCCATTCGTAGCCCCAACTGGCTCCCCATTGAGAATATATAGATGCCCCTAGCACCAAACCACTCCCTCCTTTCCTGGTCATTTCATCCCCCCACCCAAGATCACCCAAGACTTGGACCCAGCTGACCCAGCTGCCCTCCTTGGCCGAAGCTCTCCATCTAACATAGCTGTGTACATCATGGCCTATTTATAGATGAATTATAGATGAATTATGATGAATTACCCTTAGCTATGCCAGAGGATAATTGAACCTTTTGAACCTTTATTTTTGTATGATGTTTCTTGAGGCATATGCCTTCACTATGAAAACAGCCGTGAGATGTTCACAGCTTTGGACCAAGCCTTGGCCTTACCTGCATCCCTCGGGGCACCTGCAGTTGGTTGCTCACCTCGCCGTGGAAGCGGCCGAGCTCTTCCCGCACTTGCCTGGTGCAGCATGGCGGTTTGAAATCTCTGGGGAGGTGCGGTGGACCCAGTTGAATGATGGAAAAATGATGGAAAAATGGGGAAAAAATCCACCATGTTCAACCAATGATTGCTTCTCTATCTTCTCTTATCGCCTTCTCGAAGAGTTCAGCTAAGCTAAACCAGAGTGAAAAGACAATGATTTGCGGTGCCTCATATATATATATATACATACATAGTAAACGGGGTACGGCATGCACACAGGGTGGTTCCCAAATACATCGCATGCAGTTGCAATGTGGCAAGCCATTAGCCACCATTTGGGGGGAATGTATGTCATCCGAAGTAGGGGTATACCCAATCATAAATACACCCCACTTAGGGATGGTGTTTTTTTGGGGTTTACCATATCAATAGGATAGAATAAAAGCCACATGCTAACCCTCTGGCAGATCGTTCATGAGCACCAGGGTCAGAAGCAGAGCTACGTGATTTTGCGGTCAAAACTGCCAATGACGGCCCCTTTTGGGATGAAAACCCACGAGTTCCTTCAGGTTTCACTTCCTGTCCCAAATCTTATTTGAACAAGTCCAATTGTAGGAACCCCCTGAAAATAGAAGAGTAATGTACCATGATGTACCACTATGAAGGACTTACCTTTCCAATCTTTTTTTGGGGGTTGGGAGAACAAGTCCTCTTCCAACCCCCCAACCCTATGGCGGTCAACTGCACCTGGCAATCTCCTTAACCTCCGAGACCACCATGGCAGTGGCGGTGCTGGTGGCCTGGGGTTCCATGATAATTCCATGACGATGTCCTGGTTTGAGGGAGCATCCCCTCAATATTTGGGATCATTAATGTACCTCAAAGTTTATCAGATTGATCGTATTCAATGATGAGTAATGAGTCAAAATGCGGGAAACTGGCTAAGCATTAGGTGTTTGATGGTTTTTGTCCCCATATTCACGCTTCAAACTTATGGACGGGTTGTTCAAAATCAGCTTCAAAACTGCTCGGGGAATATGGATGCAACGTGAGCGCAACCCATCTTGGCATTGTTAGGGGGTCCTTCGATTTGGGTTACCACAACAGGGTACAACCCCCATCCACGGCACGCCGGACCATACCATTGTGTCCCGTGCATGGTTGTTCAATAAAAGATCGATCAACCAACCACTAGCTAGAGGACGTCTAAGCACAAGTCCCAATCCCAGTCCAAGGCATCAATTTCCATGGTTTCAACATGTTTCAACATGTTTCAACCATCTTTTGAGCATCATCATCTATTTCAAAGAAATCTCTGCTCCCCATCCACGTCAGGCCTCTTCTCCCTCTGGCGGAGGTGCCTCACCACGGGTTTCTTCCAAATCCCTCCCTTTGATCACAAATACCACCCCGAAAACCAGTGCAAGAGGCGCCTTCGGCCTGTAGCCGTCGGGAGTCATCACCTTCTCTAAGGCCCAAGAAGCTCGCGCCTGCTGGGGCTGGGGCCGGCCTTTAAGGGATGGAAGGATTTAGCTGATTTCGCCAGTTTTATGGTGCAAAACGATGAGATTTCATGGGGATTTAATGGGATTCACCCTCAATCTATGGGGATTGATATGGATTTATGGTGATTTAATGGGGATCCAATGGGATATAACTAACCAAGACTCTTGGATTTTATTGCTATGTCCCCCATATGATTTGGGGGCAAATGGAAAAAATCCAATGACAAAAGCTTGCAGAGCTAAGATGTGAGATGGTTTTTGTCGGGATGATTCCCCGAACGCACTCACCATCATTTTAGGATGTTTCAGGTGAACACAGTGAGGTCATCATCGACCCAAAATGATACCTGACTGGAAAGGGATTGGCCAACCGGGGGAGCGGGGAATGACATGGTGTAATTCAACACTGAGAACTGGGATAGAACAGGAATATCGATAATTATGCATAATATTGTATAATCATATTGCCCGTCATGATCATCTCGAAAAAGGCTGGAAAAGGTGTCGGAGGCATTTCAGAGGGCATGGCGGGCGGGTGTCCAACGGAAGTCAGGAACAAGGGAACAAGACAGTACCCACGGCTCCAAGGGCAGAAATATGCCAACAAGGCCCCTGCCTGTCTGTGGCGTTAAAAAGCCATCAATAAACTACGGGACAGTGCCTGGTTATAGAATGCTTAATCAACAAGATGGTGGAAATCCAGCATTGCTTTAAGGGATGCAACCTGTAACTGTAGATGATGGTGATGATGATGATGATGATGATGATGATGATGATGATGATGATGTACAGCAAACATGGCTCGTCAAATACATCACTTAATTGTTTGGGAAGATCATATCTATGGGTGGGACACATGCTAAGCATGTTCAAATAGCAAGCTGCTTTCCACCTGGCGGCCACCCGAGCAATCGACGGCCCTTTTTTTCGGACCGGCGTTCGACTGCTAATCGTCGCTATAGCTGTAGCTCTCGTCCTCCGACTTCTCTTCAGGCTGCCGCCGTAGAAGTGCCTCCCGGCCAAGGAATCTGTTGGAGCAAGTGATAGACATGCACACACATGCATCATCATACATCTATGTAGAGAAAGAGAGAGAGGTGCAACACGTCCATGTAAATATGCACATTGATAACACAAGATAATGCTAGTAATGCAACAGTAAGTCATCCCCCAACTTACCATTTTATGGGTGGCATAGACCATCAATCCATATGCGTGGCATTCCCAACAGTTATCCCACCCATCATCATCCTTATAATGCGTTCATAGTTCCCTGACATCCCATAGTTTACTAACGTATTTTCTAACAATTATGATTGCCCCCTAGTTACAAGTTGTTTTATAACACCACCTAACTACAGTATATCATAGATATATCCCCCATAAACCTTAGTTCGCCAGAGAGTCTCAACCTTTTGAGCTCCGCCTTTAAGAGATCCAGTGGTTGCTTCTTCTCCAAGGGCACCCCATGGCGCTTGGCCAAGTCTTCAAGGGTGGCCGACAGAGCCTTGAAGGCGCTGCGGTCCTCATGTGGGAAAGCCAAGAAACCATCCCCAAAATCACCATAAATGGATATGCAATGGGTGGTAGAAACCATCCAAAGGGTAGGTTTATTATTGGGCTTGCCATGTTACAGAGATTGTCGCATACGTTCCGTTTTCTATTTTAGTATGTGCCTGCAACGATGATGAGATAAGACATGTTATTTCGGTTTCTGCAGTTTTGGGACAGGAAGGGACAAGAGATCTTGCGGTCAGACACTTGTTTCCTGGCATTTTTTCATATTTTTTCTTCTTGCCAACACTCAGGGTAGCAGAGGCTGGTACAAGCAAGTGAGCCTACAAATGATTCGAACAAATCTCAAGTTGTACCAAGCAAATCACCTACCTTTTCCATCCTCTTCCAGCTTGAAAAGACAGCTCCTCTTCTAGCATCTTGATCAAGATGGGCACCAGGTTGGCAAGACCCGCCTTGGGAGCCGCGCTTTTTGATGGCTTCTAGAACCCATCCCCACATGGGCGGGGGTCGCCGGACGGGGTTTTTTTGGTTGGCGAGTTAGAATCCTCACACATAATGTATGTATCATAGGGCAAAGCCAATTATGACCTCCAGGTTTGGAGGATTTCTATTACTAGCCATTCCTGGTGATATTGGGGATGGTTTATCACTGGGTTTACCACATTACATTAATACATGTGCCCCCATTTAGCCCAAACGATTGAAGCACAGCAACCTCCAAAAGATCGAAAAGTAAAATCCTGCTCTACAATAGTGATGAGTTGCTTTTCTCTACTTTTCTATCTTCTTGGGGTTTCTATACTATTTACTGTCCTCAGTTGACCCTCAGTTTGAAGGTGCCTCGTCATCCAAGCTGTGGCCGTGCTGCTCCAGAAACTGCCGCACCTGCCATGGAGCTGCCACACAGCGGTAGCGAAACTCGGCAACAAAATGGTAAAAAATTGCGATTTAATGAGATTGAAAAATTGTGATTTACAGTAATGGGATTTAACCATTCGAAATGGTGGTTGGATGAGACTTCGTGAGGATTTCATGGGGAAATATGAGAATATGACGGGATAACATAACTATACCACTGACCCAGTGGTAACCAAACAATGGGACAAAAGATGTCAAAATCTATAAAATAAAATGCCCTAGAAGGGAGGAACATCCAGCTACGGTATACCAGTTATTTTGGGGTGGCACCTGGCTGCACCGAGGAATTTTCTTCGGGCACATAGCTATATGCAACTGTTTGCACAAAAAAAATGGTTGGTTGGTGCTTCCGAGCCCAGACATACAATAACGCGCATCATCATCATCATCATCATCATCATCATCATCATCATCATCATCATCATCCCATTTTATGGATGAAACGTACCATGTATGTATGGTTCTCTGTGTGCATGTATGGTCTATATGCATGTGTTTATATATATATATATATGCGATATATATATATATTATATATATATACGCGTGGAGCCACCAACGAAACAAATGAAATATGACACAGTCGGAGAACATTTTATATGTCTACATGACAGGATGTCTTATCCAATAGGTTTATATATTGTATAAAGTTACTTTGTATGCAATAAGATAGCTGTGTACAATTATCAAGGCCATATCACATATATATATATATACATATATGCACATATATACATGATGTACCATATTTATCCAGGTCATTGTCCATACCACTACTGTCCATATTATCCAAATCATTATCAAGAAAGTATCGAACTCATTATCAAAATCATTACATAGTATCCGTATCATTACCGATTACCTGTATGAATATTCATATCATTATCAACCAGCTTATTGCATATGATGCGCAAATACACACAAACCATCCAGCCAATTCACATAGCTATGGGAATCCATGGCTTCTCCCTGGAAATGATCCACATTCATGGTGGAATCTCCGTTTTACGCGTACACTATAGAAATCGCTAAATATCATTCTATCATTATCCGTATGAATATCCGGCTCATTGTCCAAATCAAGAACCCTATGATATACATAATTATACTATATTATATATGTATATGTGCGTATGCACATATACACGCACATATTCTGGATAGATTGACACAATTCACTAACCATAATCAAGGCCCCACCACTCCCAGCAGCCACGTCCCGCATAGCAGCGGACCGAGTCCAAACTACTAACCACCATTCTTGTGACGTCAGAGAGGGGTCGTTATCATGTATCGAGGTAGATCCGCAAACATATTCCCAACTATTGTTATTCCCTGTCTCTCTCTCTCTCTCCCGTTTATTCCCATTATATTTGTGTATATATATGTGTGTGTGTGTGTGAATATATATATATATATATATATATATTTATTCCCACTCTATCCCATGTAAATTGGTGAATTTGTCTCGCTCCATCGCCTTCTAAAGGAGATCAGCAGAGTTAGAGGCACTGGTGGATGAACAAATGATATACCCTCTGGTAATTTAAGATAGCTATGGAAAATCACACCTTCTTCAAAAGATAAATCATCGTTTCATGGGACATGGCTTCCATAGCTATCTTCCATCCCTACAAATCCCGATTAATATCCTCATCGCTACAGCTCTTAAGACTGTCCCAACAACAGATCCCAACCACGTCTTCCACCTCTTGACACTTTGCCTCGAGCCGGCCCTGCAGCTCCTGGAGTGGGGATGGCGAAGGCTAACTGCGCCAGCAGCTTGATAAATACATATATATATATAAGTAAGTATCTATGAATAAGTGTTTTATATACAGATATATCTATAAACAGCAATAATGATATAAAAAGAACAACATATATGTGTACATAATAACTATGTACAAGTAAAGAAACTGTGCATATCGAGAGAAAGAGAGAGAGATTTGTATACATACATCTATGTCTGTATGTATGTATATATATATATAACACATACATGGTACCTCCCAAAAAAAAAGAATAAAAGACTGTGCTTGCTTCTAATGATTTTGCAAATGTTTCCTACCTTTCTTGGTGTTTAGGTATGTTTGGGGTTCCAAGGGGGTGACATAATATCTAAATACATTTGCACCTGTGGGAGACTATATGATCCAACCGTAATGAGAATAGAAATCTAGAAAAAATGGATTGGCGATCATCGAATCATCGCCAAATGATTAGGTATACAATCTCACGCTTGACCCAGTGGAATGCAGCTCCAGATGTCGTACAAGAGTCCCCAAAACGGTTGAGATATGGTGAACAAGAACTATAACCAGCCAGTCTGTGGCTTTCGGGTCTCAACAATAAGATCAACGAACCAGGTACTCTAAAATTCTTCGGTAAACATCTTTGTGAACGATTCTATAGAATGATTATGGCGGCTTCAGTTGTGCTGACGCGACTCAATCGAACCAAATCATGCCATCCCAAGGCTTCAACCAGGCCCTGTGTCCTGGCCATGCTGCTGCAACTGCCCTAACTTCTCTGTCTCCTGCTGGATCCAGACGTTCAGTTCCTGCGGGATTCGCCCGGTGGCTGCCGATATCCTCTTCAAAACTGGGGCCGAAAGTCCTAAAGGCCTAATATCCTATACATCCGTAGGCCTAAATGAATAATATGTGTTGTCTATGATCAGTTTCTTGTACACAGATATTTGTTTTTAAAAAAGTATCATTCATCATTACCATCACAATCCATACCAGTTACAATTCCTGCTTCGACACTCACACTGCTTTGCCCACGGGGCCCCACTTCCGGCGCCTCTTGGAACTGCGTCACGTGCCCCTCCAGCGCCGCCAAATCCATGACACCGCCGGTTCGCACCGGCGACCGCGAACGCGAAGCGTCGCGGGCATCGCGGCCGTCGCGGGCCGCGGGGTTTTTGAGGGTGATGACGATGGGCTTTGCCATGGCTGCTGAGCCAAAGAGGTTGATGGATTTTGGCAAGCTGGGAAGAAAAGAAATGGATGAAATTGAAAACAGGAGAGACTTGAATTGATTTGAGGTTACTTGCCCTGGAGATCCTGGAGTACTCAAACATGGCAATGGAAAACCACCATATCTTGCCATTTGCAAATGGGAAGATGAACATCCCCTGCCTTCACCTCTTCGAGGTCAGGCTCATCAGCATCGATACCCAGCGCCTGCCATGGTGCCCCGTGACCAAGGTGGTCCTTCCCAGACGGGGATAGGAGTTGAGTGGAGTTGATGGGGATTTGGATTCCAGATGTTGGAGGAAAATAGAATGTGCATTGAATGTGTCATGATAAGCCGTGGGGGCAAAATGTTTTTTTGGCATTGCCAGCAAAAGTCGTAAATGTCGTCCACTCACAAGTATGCAGGGACCTAGAAACCAGTTTCACACCCCAGCCCACTCTTGTCAAGGCCGTCCACTGCAGGCACAAACCATTCTTTTACTTACTAAATCTGGAACGATCTAGTGGCCAACCCACTGGTGGGCACATGGAAATAGCCAGCAAGCTGCGTCTTTGGATAGCTCAATCTTACCTGTTTCAAACACCCAGTTGCCCATGAAAACTCGAAGCAGTTCGATTTCCTGTGCGGACCAGGCAGGGTTAAAGCGAACAAAAATCCACCTGTACAGCATAGACCGGTAGCTGTTCCGGTGCCGGCTCTCGAAACTCGCGAAACACATGAGACTGTCCCTAGTGAAAAACAGGGCAGAAGCCATGATTTCTTTACTTGCAAGGTTTTATCCACTCCCAAAACCCCCCAAAACTGATCCTTTGGATGGCGGGGGATTGGAGGGAGGTTCTCGTGGCTTTTTTTTTGGGACATTCCCACATGGTTGCTGTGAGCCGGCCCGGAGGCTTTCACAGCAGCAGTCTTCAGAAACTTCGGGTCAAACCTGGCAGGCAAGGTGATGACCTCCCCACTTAAGATTTGGAAGGTAAACCACTATGATTTGCTGGCACTTCATGGAGATTCTGGGGGCCCCGTTGTCCAGATATTGTAGCAGGCTCACAACCTGCAGCAAGGCCTTTGAAAATGGCATCCTTAAACTCCGGTGCCACCGCTTTGTCATCAACATAAATGGCCAACCTCAGTCCCCGAGGCACTGCTGCTCCACTTCTAGACACAGTGCAACAAATTCAGCAGGGAACCCGGAAACTCGTTGAAAAACAAATGGGTAACTCCATGTCATGTTCGATTCTTCACTCCGCTCCAGGCCTCATGCGTGGATTCCAAATGTCAAACCCGCCCAAGAGCTGCCCACAATCATCCAATCATGTCCACACGTCAGGGTCTCAGCATTTCTTGCCACAGGCTTCACAGTGCTTGAAAACTCAGATCCTGTATTTTGACAATTGATGATCTCATGACTGGTTGCCGGGCCCAACTCAGAGCAAAATATTCATCCCTTTGGATTGTCCTGCCCATTGTCTCCTGGTTATGTAAATCCCAACTGTTGTCACACCATGTCACGCCACTTGTGTTTGTACATGTTAGTAGGCATATGAAAATCCCCACCCTGGTGGCCTACATCATTCTCCTCGGGTTCTCAGTATCTGATTCTCAGCAAGTGACAGCGCTTGTACCAGGGCCTTGCTCTTCACATCAGCAACCTCGTTTCATACCACATATGCGGATACATTTGGAGCGTCTACCTTGTTGGTCGATCTCAGGGTATAGCTGAATTGCTTGGGGTGGATACGTAGACAAATACATATCTCTGTGTGTGTGCTATCCGGTAATCAAACATGGCAATTAAAATCCCCTATAAATGATCACTGAGAAAATCAACCACAGATGGTGGATTGTCCATTGCCATGTTGGATTACCGGTATGTGTATATATATATATATATATATGTGTGTGTGTGATATTGTGTGTGTGTGGTTTTAGCTATTCATTTATTTGTTTATCTATCTATTCATTTAAAAATATATATCCATATATACATATATATACATATACATATGTGGGTGAGGGTGTGTGTCTGTGTGAGTGTCTTCTCACAATCAGTAGCAAGTCTGGTCATCCTGCATGCCGGGGCACATATTTGCCCATCTGCAGGTGGATGTTTCCCTGGCCGCCATCCCCAAAAAAGGGCGATTCCGGTCCAGCTGTTTTTTTGGAAAAGCTGGTGATTTTTACCATTGTATTCTGTTCTTGACCCATCCCCAGTTCTTGACTTGAAGAAGTCAAAGTTGCTGTCATCCTTCCCCAGCCTGCTGCAAAGTAAAGAGAAGTTGCGTGCCGCGTTTCAAGGCTGGTCCATTTGTCAAGGCTGTAGCAAAGCTCTCAAGCACCTATGGCTGAGCAGTGGCTACTCTCAAGGCGAGCTGGCTATGGGAAATCCCTTGTTCAATAGGAAAAGATTGGAGAATCAAGAGGTTATCCATCGCCAGGTGAGAATACAAGAGGGTAAATATTTTAAAACGAGGAAATCAAGCAAGGCGTTTAGTTTGATGATTTTGTCATTAAAATCTCCAATTGAGTTCGGGGATTTCCCAGCTCGCTCAGCTAGGCATGTTTGATTACGGCTAAGTAAATCCGTAAAGCCGATACTATATTGTTGGTCGTATACAGTTGTATATCCCATTAATATTTATGTAGATATATAAATACACACACGGCACACACACACACACGTATATATATATATATATTGTATATCATAGACATTCACACATATATATATATATATATACATATGTATATATATATATACCTACATTTATAATATGTTATATGTCCCCATTGAGCCTCATTAAATTCCCATAAAATAGGAAACTTTCCCATCCTGCTCCACCTCCTCCGCTTCTGCGCTCTTCAAGCGCTCCAGCAGCCGCGGTTTCAAAGATTCGCGGAGGCCCTCGGACAACTTGTGCTTCGTCCTCGAGGTGGCCCGGCCGGGATATCCCCAATTCATGGCAGTTTTAATGATAAACCATTGAATTTAGGGATGATTAAAACAACATAAAAATAGCTGGGATTCATGGGTGCTCATCAAGTTCGTAAAAATAGTGGTTTCTCTTTGTTTTGATCCATCCTCAGGCAACCAAAAATTGGTGGATTGAACTGCTCAAAGTCAGGTCGAACCGCCCAAGCCAAAAAATTGGGAGTGAAACTTCAGGTTAGTTTGACCAATGAAAATTTTGGGCATCTTCCAGAATTGATCAAGAATCAAGACTAGGAAAAAAAACTAAATCGCATGGAGGTCTGACCCAACAACAACGGGCGGTTACGCGGCAAAAATCGGCATGTTCAACCAACAACAAATGGTTGGCACTGGAATGGTCGCGAAAGAATCGCCCAAGATGACCAATGGTGGTCGGCAAACTGATGGCAACACCTAACATAGGTGGTGCGAAAAATCAGTAGAAAAGAATTCATGACATCGAAACAAACCTGGTTGAAACAGCTCCAGCAAGACATTGGTTCATGGTGTGTCCAAGGAAGGCCAAGCAACACCAGGGATGATGTGATCACCTCAGTTGGAAACTACGCCGCCCCCAACTTGAAGCACGACTTCTCCTGAAAACCGCATTTATGGTTTGAGATGGTTCAACCCTTGAAATGGGGATTCACAATGATTTACATAATTTGCTGATATGTTTCTGAAATCTGACGGCATGTCTGAAGATGGGGTTTACTCCCAAAATTGCGATGTCTAAACAGAGAAAGATGGTCATATCAGAATCCTCTGGATCAGATCTCAGAGTCGAGGTTGGAGTCGAGCTTGGAGTCAACCCAACCAAAGTTTCAACTGCCATGATCTGGGCTCGAAAGGAATGGAAAAGTCCCAGCTTTGATTGTGAGTTTTTCGATCTCTTTGGAGACACAACTGTAGAGCGCTTTGTCAAAACACAGAGAAATGATGCCAACAACCATCAGTGTTTTGCAAGGAATTTACCTGACTTCAACACATCCGTATCATACTGGTAGTCATATCCCCCTATGACCTATGATCTCCCCCGGAACTTCCCACTACATCACCATAAAATGCTCCAAAAAATGTATGAACATGCTGATATCCCGAGATTTACAAAAGTATACCAACCCATCATCTCCAACTATTTTCACTCGATTTTCAACGTTTGCATCCCACGATGCCATCACCGGTCGCCCATCTCACGTCGAACTTCGCCCCAGGCGCTATCCGCAGGGAGCAGTGGCCCGGTGCATCGTTCAGGAAGCGTTTCAGCGTGGGCGCTGGGTCGCTCCAAAGTTTGCTCGACTTCTCCTGGGGATTTTTGGACAAAGATCCATCCCCAAATGGGGCCATGGCCTGTGCATGGGCATAGTGAAACTACGCCTGAAAGTAGCACGGCAAGTCCGCAAACATTTCTTGTTTCGTGCCAACTTTCAAAACCTTGAAGAAAGTACTTTTGGACATTGCACAGGCATCCCAAAATTAAACTGCGGTTTGAAAATGGCTTTCCTTGCAATTTCCAAGTTTGGCTGTGCGCGTAGAAAAGAGTTCCTGATACTTTGGACAGGAACTAACGCCACGTCCATCCACACTACAGGGTGAAAAGAACAAATGACTTGTTCACAGAGTTTCGAACCCAAAAAATCTTGGGGAGCAATTCCTCCCCCATGGTTCAGATTTAGCTTGGAGTCATCTAGCTGTCACCAAGGGTCCAGGTATAAGGCGACAGCATAGACTTTCAGCTGACCTGTCGCAGTCCCGAAAGATTGAGAAGGAGCGAACAAATGAAAACTGAGATTTTACCCTTCAATGCTGCCATCTTGTTTGGGGGGTTGCGTGTGTTGGATTGGAATCCAGGACGCCGATTCACACTGATATACAGGGATAGCTACATAAAAAAGTGACAGCCGATGTATGTTTCGTGCTCATATCCGAATCAATTCTGTTCGGGTAACTATCTTCAAAATCATCAGAATTAGTTTTTACTTATAGATTTACACACTACAATTGATTTATGATTTATATTTATAGCACTCAATTTCGGTAAATTTCCCCACCTATACCACAGAATCTCGTCGCCATCTTCCTGGGCCCCCCAGCCGAACTTTCTCCTCACACCTGGTGCCGAGTTCATCCCTGAAAAATGGCCTGAGAATGTGCCAATCTCATTTGGGTTTGAAAATGGACTGCCCCAAATCTATTGGTTGATTCTCATTGTCCATCATGTTCCATGATTTTCCCTATTCAAATGGCTATACCACGGCACGGAATATTCACCATTTTCTGCAACTACTAGTAGCTGCAAGTGCTGGCCCGCCTGTTGCAACCAGCTGCTGCTTTCCAATTTGGCTCGGAAACGAAGCACCTCTGCATGGTCCCGCAGAGTTTTTGTGTGAAGGGACATGGAAAGATGTGAAAACGGGAACTGATCCTATCTGGTGTGTGCACAAATAAGTCCATCATGATAGCTATGACATGTGATTATACGTGTATTATAAGTAACTTTCCGCTTGGCCAACCCATTGACTTCCCCCGGAATCATCCCTCATGCTACCAGGAGGATTGTCCCAGTTCCGGGGTGTCACATGTGTCGATCCCAGCAAAATGATGGGAAACTTCCAGAACTTTTTGTAGGGTCAGATTTATGTCAATAGGTTTCCTATTTTGCAGCTGGGTTCGTAAGATGTCTCAACCCCATAACTGGTCGACCCATGGGAAATCGCAAGGGGTAGCGAAGAGATTCAACATCAACATGGCTTGTCCAAGAATAGGGAGTACCATTGGGATACCCCAAACTGTCAGTTCATTGTAAAAATATATATATATAGGAAAATCATGATCAACCATGAGGTTTTCCATGGGCTTCCTGAGGTTTTCAGCCTGTCAGTGGCTCCTTCACATCCAAGCAGTCAAAGGCTCCACTCAGAAAGTATGCCTTGGAATAAGCCAGGGGATACTTGGAGGATCATCCCATGACTCGTAACTGGTTAGAAGTGGGCATAACCCAACTATACAGTAAACTGAATAACCCAGTAAATGGGGACTTATTGACTGGGGTTACAAACCCGCGCTGCGGTGCCAGGATCACTTGGACACAAGTTTTTGGATCACTTGAACACAAGGGATCACTTGAACATAAGTAGGATCACTTGAACATTGGTTTCTGGATCACTTGAACACACAAACATAAACCACTTTTCTTCAACACCACTCACACCTTCAGGGTTTAACTCTTAGGGGACAGGGGGGGCTGGGACATGGGGACACGGGGGCATAGGGATGGGAATTAGAACACAAACCACTTTTCTTCACACCACTCACCTTCAGGGTCTGAGGGGACAGGGGGTAGGGGACATGGGGGCATAGATGTGTACATAAACCACTATTCCTCAGCACCAATCACACCTTTAGGGTTTGACACTTATAGGGGACAGGGGGACACGGGGGCATAGGGGCACGGGGGCATTAGAACACAAACCACTTTTCTTCACACAACTCACACCTTTAGGGGCTGACTCTTACGGGACAGGGGGCCGGCGATATGGGGACATGGGAGCAAATATGGTTGAAACCACCTTCACCCAAAAAAATAGCTCAAACAATGCAACCATGGAAAGCTCAAACGATGCAAACCAGCAGTAAGAAAGAGAGATGGAAATAGATAGGGAGGGAGAGAGAGAGAGAGAGAGAGAGATAGATAGATATGGACAAATAGCCAACGCCCGTGTTCAGGCGAGCCAAGAGCCCGCGTCCAAGCGAGCCAAACACCCGCGCGCAAGCGAACCCCCGCTACGAGCCATGGGCATGACCCTCCAAATCCCTCCAAGTAGGGCCACTGAAGACATGATATGTGCTGCCGGGCTGAACACCTCCAGAAGCCGTTGCAATTGCTGATGGAACCTATTTGATTACAGGCTACGGCTACAACGGCTACCGTTCCCAACAATGCAGGTCTCCCTCCCATCTTTTACTCACGTCCTGCTAGTCATGCCGCGTAGTATCATCGGTATCTTTGACATCACCCATAGATAGAGACATGTAATGAGCATGCAAGCAACCACAGATCTATATCTATATCTATATCTATTATATCTACTACATCTATACTATCTATACTATCTATACAATCTACACCATCTATACTATCTATACCATCCATATCATCTATCCTATCTATGTATCTATCTATCAATCTGTCTGTCTGTCTGTCTATCTATCTATCTATCTATCTATCTATCTAATTATCTATATATCTATATATGCATATATGCATGTAATATCATCACATACCCATGTCACCCATGTATCATCCACCTCACCAGAGCTGCTCTCCGGACCAAGGCGCACTGAGCCCCAGCGCCAGCGCCCAGCGGCCCCAGCGCGCCCACAGCGTTTTGGGCGCCCGCGGAGCGGCGCGGCGCGAACGCGAAGGGAACAGGGAGAACATGGCGTCACAACAGTAAGGGGTGCCACCTCAATGGGGGCTTTACCCAGCGACACAACCCAGGCTATTCAAAAACTTGGAAGGTTTATGCCGAAGAAATGCTGAAGCCTGGAAACATTCAAACGATTTCAAATGACTTTCATGATGAATCTGATGAATTCTGCGGGATGACGAGGCCTGGTACAGCAAAACATTGAGGTGAAGATGACTCATTGTAATTGATGGTCAGGAAAATAACCAAAGTTCTAATTGATTTACATATGATGTACCCTCTGGTAAACTAACATAACTATGGAAAATCACCATTTTTAATGGGAAAATCAACTATAAATGGCCATTTTCAATAGCTATGCTAGTTTACCAGAGGGTATGCAATATGGCCGTCTCTCGTCACTGCCATTTCCTCCGGTATAAGAAGCGCGAAACGCTTGAGCAGCGGGCAAAGAAAGCAGCTGACATCCGGTGGCCCCTGGATGTAGCAATGTGTCACACCACAGTCCTGGCACCAATACACACACACTTCACCATCTATCCAGTGACAAGATGGGAAATCACCACCCTTATTCAAGCAAACACAAAGGATGAAAACGCCACTGTTTGCATCCAAATGACCAAGGCCGATCCAGAACAGAAATGAAACCCCTTTCGGCCCCTAGGCCGGTTCCAACCCGCTGGGACAATCGCAGGCAGGTGAGGTTGCCAGCGGGTGTTGCCGTAGCAAAACTCCTAGACATGGGGATATGACCCCTATAATTCCGGCCATGTAGGTACTGAATGGTACTGATTACCCTCTGGTAAACTAACATAACTATGAAAAATCACCATTTTGAATGGGAAAATCCACTATAAATTGCCATTTTATATAGCTATATATGTTAGTTTACCAGAGGGTAAGTGGAACTGCACCCCATCATATCCCATGCTCCCACCATGGTGGCCTTCTGTAGTGCATCGCAGGCCTCAATAGATGGCTGGTGAGCCCTCCGTAGGATACACCTGTGGCTGCCTTTACGTTTCACACCTGGGGGCAGTTTGACCCACTTTTTCTTTTACCACGACAAGAGATGACTTCGTGCATCTGCAGATTCCCCTCATTCTTCAGAACACTTTCTCTGCTAGGATGACTCGAAAAATTGAAAAGCAGCCCTCCTTGCCTTACAGTACAAGAATGCATGTCGCCAGGATTTCTTCTACTCGAGTATAGCTCAATCATGTTGTAGAAAGCTAAGTCTCGTTTGATTTCATCCTACCATGCCGGCGCTGCGCCACAGATTTCGAGGATGAGTTCCAGTTAGGCCCATGGATATACAGATACATACATACATACATCACACTACATTATAATACATTATATACATATACAGTCTACACATACATTGCATTAGATGACACTATGTGGATTAGATCAGATTACATTGCATATCATTACACTACAGTACGTTACGTTACGCTACGTTACGTTACGTTGCGTTGTATTCAGTTAGGTCAGATTAGATTAGATTAGAATAGATTAGACTAGATTAGATTAGAATAGATTAGACTAGATTAGATTAGACTAGATTAGAATTGTTTGATTTTTTCATTAGATTAGATTAGATTAGATTGCATGACACTAGATTGGATTGGATTAGATTCGATTAGATTTGTTTTAGTTTGCAGTAGACTACATTAGATTAGATTGCACTACACTAGATTCGATTCGACTGGATTACATTGAAGTACATATATGCGCCAGATGCACTCCTACATTAACACTCACACCAAAACAAATCTGAACCTTGGATATCCAATGAATAGCCATACATTCATTTGCATTCATCCATATTGATTCATCAAAACCTACAATACCTCACCATGAAATGTCCCGTTCCCCGGTCAGATTGAATGTGACGGGCCTCCCAGTTACCAAAAATTGCAATTCACGTATTTGTCAGAAAGTGGAAGGTGAAGTGATTTACCAACCAGCAACCCCAATTTCAGGTACCATTTTTGTTACCACACTTGGGATTAACTGGTGTTTCGGTTCGATAACTTCCACAGCAGTACCCTCAGTACCCTTTCCCTTGACAGTTCACTCCGGAATGATGTTTTTTTTGCTTGAGCGTCTCATCCCCAGAATGTGTATGGGTCAAAATTGGATATACATAAATATACTTGAAAATTTGGTGCGATTTAATCTCATATCTTGACCCATTTCATCATGAGTTTGTCTCAAAACAAGGCGCCCAAAGAATCCGCTTCTTCTATCAAATTCTTTTTTCTGGTGGGTATACCCAGTATACTCCATATTCGGACACGCCACAACGTGTCTCTTGGCGCATTTAAAATCTGCCAAAAAAAAGAAAGATAGGCATCCCCATTCAAATACCCATAAAATTGCCATTCTACCCTTCGATAATCAAACATGGCTTGAACGAAAATCTCCCATTTTCTTCAATGATTTTGCCAGTTAGAAACCTCCGCTGAAATGAGGCCATTTGGGAATGATTCCCCTTACAATGCCTATCATTCCAATGACGTCTCGACATGAGGTCATGATCAAATTCATCCAGAATATATCTCATCATTTTACATGCTTAACATTCCAGAATCAGATTCATCCAGACCCTCTGTCTCTCTCCATCGCCATTTCGGGAGATCAGCTGTCAGGCTGAAGGCGTGCCAAAATTCGTCCAGACTACCCTCTGGTGAACTAACATAGCTATTGAAAATGGCCATTTATAGTGGATTTTCCCATTAAAAATGGTGATTTCCCATAGTTATGTTAGGCAATACCAGAGGGTATCTCCTCATGTCATTGATGGAGTTCACGTTGAAATCCAAAGCCTCAAACCATGATTAACTATGGTTACAACCATCATTAAGGCTTGACCTGTCAATCACTAGATTGGTTTAAGGGAAAATTTACAGGAAACCCCTATATTTCATAGGAAAATCCATGGTTTCCTGTCAATTTTCCCTTAACCCAATCCAATGAGTCAATCATTATTCACTATGAGTAACCACCATCCCCAACATCCCTGGCTACTAATAGTGAACACTAAGAGTAATAGTAATAGTTAAATCCGTACATCCCGCAAAAACAATAGTTACTCATAGTAATCACTATTCACCATTATTCACTATACAATAGTTACTAATAGTAATCATTATTAACCATTAGTCACTATACAATAGTTACTAATAGTAATCATTATGCACCATTATTCACTATACAATAGTTACTGATTGCTCAGTATTAACCATTAGTCACTATACAATAGTTACTAATAGTAATCATTATTCACCATTAATTATTCACTATATTGTGAACCATGTTCAGCCCCAACATCCCTCCAACATCCCCCCAAAAGCCGCCTTGGCCTTCACATTCTTCACATCCAGCTTGGCCATCTCTTCCGAAGGTGGCGAGGGTGCCGCCTTGGCCTTGAACGCGGCCGGGAAAGTTTAGGGGGAAAGGGTTGGTGTAACCAGTGGTAGAACCATCAGGTTGTGAGGATATTCACCGTTTCATAACATTTCATAACATTTCATAACATTTCATAACATTTCATAACCAGTTTATCTCGGTGATTTTCCGCTGCAAATTGATATTCACCATTTCAGGGCTATTTTCTTTTGGCGTTTTTTTTCCCCAAAAAAAGGTAACAGAGTATCAAAGGCTATGAAATTTGGAGGCGGCAGAATACAGTGGGAAACCAACAAAGAAAATTGTTGGTCAAAATTGTTCATTCATGGAAGGCGTATTGAAATGATGGGATGGGATGGGATGGGATGAAACCTTTCTGGTAGTGGCTGAATGGACTGAATGGACCATCTCTGGGACCCTCTGGGAATCTAACATGGCATGGCAAATGTAAATCCCCATCTTTCGAACGAGGAAAGCATCTACATGTGGAGGTGGCTTTCCATTGCCATGTTTGAGAACCTAAGGGTGCTCCAGAATTTTGATTTTGGGCACCTCAGTTTTGACCATGCGCAGTGATGACACTTATTCAGATAGCTTAAAGTAAAATCCAAGACAGTACACAGGACAAACAAGAATCACAAGTTGTCAGTGGAAATGGATGCATACGGCAGCGAAAAATTAGGAGATTCGAGGTTTTACCAACACCGGTGGCATTCTCTGTGCAGATCGTATACCCCAAGCCTATCAAATCTCCCCAATTCTGGAGGCTACGACCCTAGAAACTATCGTTCGATTTTGAGAAACTACAAATGCAACTTTTAACCTACCTCAAATGGAAATCCATTCATAGATCTTTGTTTTTTATTGTGCCCTCTGGTAAACTGTTACATAACTATGGAAAATCACCATTTCTAATAGGTAAATTAACTATTTCTATGGCCATGTTCAATAGCAAACTGTTAGTTTACCAGAGGGTATCATGGAGGATTGTTCCAGCTGCGGGGGATCCTCCTGGTGGACCACCTAGAGCCCAACCTCCGGCTCTGGCACTCGTGGCGCTGCGTCCTGCCGCGCCACCGCTGGGTTCGGTTGGTGTGGATGTTCATCCCCCCAAACATAGGAATTCTATGGGAATTGAACCAACAACGGGAATAGCATGGGAAGATAATGGAAGATATAACCAACATAATTTGGGATATATGTATATATATATATATAGAGATAGATAGATAGATAGATAGATAGATAGATAGATAGATAGATAGATAGATAGATAGATAGATAGATAGATAGATAGATAGAGATAATTCGCCAACCTGAAAATAGCTGACAGATCATGTGGCCATGTGGGGATGGGTTCCCCGAATCCAATTCCCATCATCACCATTCGATTTTATCCGAAGAATATAGCGATGGCATAATTATGATGACATGATTCTGATCATTAATCATGGTCTAAAGTATTGTATAAACCTATACTTCGCCAATTCTGATTCATGGTTCATTCACCCCATTTTCTCATATAGCTTGAACATGCTTGAACCACCCAGTTTCATTTGGGAACAAAAAAACACACATGGCCAATGGCGGCCAATGCCCAGCGCCATGGCTCGCCTCCATGCCCAAAGCTTTCACCAAGGCATCGGCCGCCTTGTCCTTGATGGCTTGGATGTCCTGTTGAACGACCCGCCGTTGAAAACATGGTCATGTTCCCATTTTAGGATGCAGAACTGTAGTAAATCTACATGGAAGCTACTAATCTAGAGTTTTTGTATGTTTTGCTACTGCTATAGATACTACAAATACTCTATATATATATCACTCTATCTATCTCTGTATGCTGTTCAAGTGTGTGCTTTGTGGGTTTAAGTGTCTCGGATTACAGTGTACGTGGGTGATATGGGTATACAGCGGTGTGCATCATCACTGAGTCATTGTTGGTCTGAAACCTAACTTGCCACCCTTGAGGATTGATCCCTTCAGACAGCTTTCAGCGATACCCGAATTCATGTTTTCATCTCCTCAGTGTTGTGAATCTATCGGCAACCTAGCACCTAGGACACACCAAACACAAAGCTTGCAGGTTTGAGTCTATCCGGACGTCCTTCTGAAGATTCAAAAAATCTGAGAGAAAAAACAGCCTTGTTGAAACATATATTAAATATTATAGATACTACTTTAGATATTACAACTCCAGTGGGCCTTTTTGAAAGATCCTGCCCGCAGCGGCCTTGGGGTTTGCCACCTGATTCGCCTCTGCGGCCCATGTCGTGATGCTATCAACCACCTGGCCGCGACCAGGAACAAACAGCACCAGTTCAGCGTCAGTCACGGTGTTGAACCCTCAGAAAACAACCACACACACACACGAACATGTATACATTTTCTTGTGAATATTTATATATATATACTGTATACACATCGAGAAAGAGAGAGAGAGAAGAGTACAATACTTGGCCAACAAATTCCAATCTATGGATGGTCACCAGCCGGAAACCCTGCAGAACATCACCTTTTCGGCCAGTGTCCAAGTTACAGTAGCACCCCTTGCTGCATCACCTGGCCCGATCTCACTCCATCCCCCTCTTCCACACTCAGCAGCCAAACGCCTCAGCACGTGCACGTGACTTCAAGGCACCCTCCAAACGCCCATCAGCACAGGCAGCCAGCAGGGTGTCCTGGTGCGAGTGCTTTCCATTGCCACCAAATCCCTCGCCAAAAATCTGGGCACTTGGAGGTTCCTTATAGAACTGTTTAAATCAAGAGGTAAGTTTGCAGGCGACTTTGGGCCTTTGGGTTGCAATAGGTTGATGACCAAGGCTAACCTTGGATACCCCAAAAAAATTGCCAAGAATTGACCCTTTCACCAATCACTTTCCAGTTCCGCCAGGAAACGACTTGCACGCTGTGTGTTTCATCCACTATTTAAAGACTATTTGCATCTACTCTAGGTCAAACCGTGTAAAATCAAAGTGTCACGCAACTTCTTGTCAGTAGAACAACTGCGGCCACCCTTGGGAACCTATCAAAAAGTGTCTGCTTTTCCCAGCCTTCCCAATTTCCAAGTTCCCCTAATAATATACATGCCAAACATCAGATGTTTGAAGCTAAAACATCTCAAGTCTCACTGGCAACTGATCAGAGTTTTTGGTGATCTTCTGGGACTTTTGTGCTTTAAAAATGGCAGCAGATACCCCATATTTTTTCCGTAGAATCCCATAGAATCCCATAGATAACCCTATAGATAACCCATAACTCTTAATAACCCATAGACTAATAGAGATACCCCATGGTTTTTCCCGTGGATCCATCGTTCGGGGGCCGGCTCCTTGGCGGCCAAACGCAGACCCTCCACGTCCATCTCCCCAGAAACCTCCAAATCTGGGGGTTCTCATCCAAATCCTATGGTTTTACCCTCTATAGCTATGGAAAATCACCACTTTTAATGGGAAAATCCACGATTTCAATGGCCATTTTCAATAGCAAACTGTTCATTTACCAGAGGGTAAGATCAAAAGCTAGGTTTATCATCCAAGTTCTTAGGCTTTTGCCATCCAACCCAACTTCCTGAAATTTTGCCATACAAAAAATCCGGTGACCTATCACTGATAGGAGATTGTCCTATGGTTTGCCCTCAACTCTCCGGCACTTGAGATTGCACACGCAAAAGATTTCCAGAAGAACTATGGCCCCTCTGTGGTGACTACCGACACACATTCCTGGCCTATTTTTAGGAAACGAACGGATGGGGTATCCGAACCCGCTTTACACCTGAAAGCATTCAGCAGGCTTGTCCTTTCAGTCAATGGCTTGACTTGAAGGAAAAATCTACAAGACACAGTAGGGGGGGGTCTCTCAAAGTTCCTTAAAGCATACCAATTCTGCTTTTTCTCCACTCGTAGAATATCTACCCTCTGGCAATTTAAAGTTTGCTATGGAAACTCTGAAAACTCCAAGCTCAGGGGACTGCAAGGACATCCAAAAGGACAAAACAGGCCACCCAAGGTCACCGAAAATGAAAAAAATGGTCCGCCTCTTTGGAGGCCAGGGTTTGACCTTGGAGCATCACAAAAGCTGATAAGGACAGAACTTCCCGAACTTCCACTTTCATCTTCTACGAGCGTCCGAACAAGATTCAATGCTTGAAACAGTATGTCAGATTAAAATCATTACACAATCATCCCAAGGATTCACATCTTTAAATTCTTCTTGGGATTCTTCTCGATCTATGCCTGATTCTCATCGCGTGTGAGGAATGATTTGGGAAAGAAGCCAAAAATCGTAAAAAAAACGCACTCCTGCCCTCCATTGTGATACTTTTTTCCTCCTCTAGTGTGTATGTATATATATATATATATATGCATATACAATCATATATATATATATATATATAATGACACTATATATATATATATAATCCATCTTTCCCTTCTAGACAGCTGCCGCCCCATCTTCCCATCCAAGGCCGAAGGGCTCAATGCTTTCGCCAGGCGCCCGTCCAAGGCAGCTTCCTAACAGCTTGGGGGAGCCAGGGGGGCCTGAGAACCAGGGACTTGGTATCAACTTGGCCTTCCCAGAACGACGTGGGTATCCGTCAAAACCCTGGTTTTATCTCTTGGTCTTGTTTTTGGGTGCGTTTATTTCGCCAAAGATCATTGGATTGAAGTCAGAAATTAGCAGAAAACCAAGTGATCCATGTGTTTCAACCAGAAAAGATTGTGCTCTGCAAATTGTTCCATAGCTGACCCTGGCCTCGAAGGTGTTGCGGGCCAGGTCTTTCACCTCCTGATCCGTCAAGCTGGCACCTGGGCAGGGGTCGAGTCATTGTTTTTGCACCCAAAAAAATTCAAGCCTGCTCCAAATACAACAGGGGGAAAAGTGGCCAGATCAAGAAGCAAAATGATCCATTTACTTCCCTTGCGGCTATGAATCACCTGCAATGGAGGATAGTAGTCAACAATTGCCAAAATCTGTGGTACCCATTGGCAGCCTGCGCCTCAAAATTTGACCCGTGACCACGCCTTTCATATAAACTACAAAATTGGGAACCTTACAATCAAGCAAGGTGAGGATTTGAGGACGAACCAACCATTTTGGAGAGCCTTAGAATCAAGAAGGATGGGATTGATGGGCACCGGAAGTTTCCTTGGATATCCTTGGATTGCTCTATGGGAAAAATTGTACACCTTAACTAAGGCAAAAAACAACCTCAATGCGGCGAATGGAGGAGCAGAAACAGCCAGAATATCCATGAAACCTCGCCAGTCGGTCCAGTAGTATCCATGTGTCTTGGCCCAATGGATTTGAATGAAACCAATGGATGTTTGTCCGCTACCAACCATTGGACACTCCGCGCTCTTGCCAATGTTTGCCACCCTGATCCACTGCTGAGAGCCCAGGCGTGTTTCCTGCGCAGAATTCGGGGTGCTGAAAGGGATAATCGTAGTTGCAACCATCATTTCATAGGGCTTGAATCTTTCAAGAATTTCAATGGTGCGGTTCCTCTAGCAATATCGGCAATTGATTGGTGCTGACCCATCATATTCCATCATATTCGAGGTTGAATGATAAAGCATAGGGAGTCATTGGATATACACCGGGTAACTGTTTGCCCACGAAGAGTGGACAGGTTAATGAGGGGTCACAGCTAGCATGTCCGCAAGGTGTTAGTGGGATTATAGGCCATAGGCGAAGTGATATCAATTTTCCCCATTAGGTCTTCATAGGTCCCTGATGGATACACCCCCATGCTGTTTACTTTCGGGGGGGTCATCTTAGAATGGGAATTGAATTTCTGACTATATGCTGTGTTTTGAGGGAACTTCAAACAATATGTGAATATGGTTTCCCTATCTTTTCTGGTAAAATTCTCCAACGTTTGCCCCCACAAAAGAAAAGGCTTGCTCTGTGGCCCTTTCGGTTCCGCCTTCAACAGGGCCTTCTCCAAACTGCCATCCTTCGCTGCGCGCAAAAGGGCATCCGCCGCCTCCTGGTTGGATGGGAAATTAAAACCTGGGGAGGGGCAGCTCTGGGTGTTTGGAATCAACCCCAAGCGTTCCCGACCAAAATGAGGCTTTCTGAGGTTTTAATGGGCTAAACCATGATTCAAGTTTAAGAAAAGTCCAAGAGTCACCTGAAAATAACTTCAAGCGTTATAACAGCCAACTTTTACCTGAGACAAAAAACATGCTCATCGATTTTCACTCCCAAAACATTCATCAAAACTCAGATTAAATTGTTGAAAATCATCAAAACTCCAGGAGTTCATCATGAATTCGCCCGGTTTACCCACCTAAGACCTATATAAACCTCCCATTTTCCCCATGTTTTTTGTTGCCCGCCTGGCGCATCTGCTCCAGCTCCTTGGGTGCCAAGGCGCTGGCCAAGCGCCCATCCTCCGCGGCGCGCAAGAGCGCCGTAGCGGCCTGGATGATTTCCCTGGTAAAAGGAAAGGTTTGCCCTAGGGTAGTAAATGTTCGGTGATTTTTTGGTTGTTTGGGAGATTCTTGGATGATTTTTGGTGGACTTTCTTGGGATGATTTCCAGGATTCTTGGATGATATTTGGTGATTTTTGGGGTGATGTTTGGATTTTTGGGTGAGTTTTGGATGTGTTTTGAATGATTTTGGGTGATGTGTTTGTGATTCTCAGGTTTTTGGAAGACTCTTGAGGGGATTGGCTGCGATGTTCGGTGGTTTTGAAATTTGGGTTGTTTTTGTTCAAAGGTGTTTGAAACATTATTTGACTTGTGTTTGTTTTTCATTTTGGGGGGACGGAGCGTTTATTTTTTCCAAAAACAGGAAACTGTGGTTTTTCAAATGGATTGTTTTTTCTTCGGAGATTTTGGTTGGATTCCTTGGTTGTTTTGGGCCCTGGCCAGATGGGAATGGTATGAGTTGCTTTTAGCAAAATGCGATTGCTTTTTGCATCTTTTTGCTGTATCTTTTGCGAATTTGGGGTTGGGGTTCATCTACCTTTTGGTGACGAACAGCATTCTTTTCTAGACATTATTCGGGTACTGCAATCATGCCAGTACTGTTTGTATTGCATGTTTGTTTATCTATCGCTTGTTCATTTATGAATTTACACTGGGTTTTACTCCCTACAGGTAGCCCATTCGTGTAACATCATGGGGAACCGATTAAAACTCACAACTGATAAACTCCCGATCAATGAGGGGCGCATCGGAAGTTATGACCCACGTACTTTGTTGTAGACTCTACTAATGTGTTGAACACTTGGGGATCTGCCAAACCACGGCGTTGGATTCTCGGAATAATTTGGAATTCTAGACGCCAAAACTTTGTCCCGAAGAAACGGAATGCAATTGCTTGATGTTCATCATGTTCATCGTTGTGCCAAAAAAATATCCGCATATCTCACGTATCCAGGGCCAAATGGAAAATGGTAATACCCCCAGGCCCCAGATCATCCAAAATCTGACCATTTTAGATAGTGTTAAAACTTATGGTTTTGGATCCCCCCCTCATCTTGAGAGTCCGGCCTGCTTCCTCAAGTCATCCAATTGAACCGAGTCAAAGTCCTGGCCAGGTGGCCCATCCATCCCAGTGGTGTCAAGGGAAACCAGTGCAGAATCATGGGAAACCGACCAGAAAACATGGGTGTAAACTCTGTAAACAGCCCCAATGTAAGGAGGGTCCTAGCCATTTTCCCTTCAAAATCTGCGAAGAAACAGCTGCCTTCTTGACAATCTCCAGGGCTTGCTCCAGGCTACCGTCCTGCCATGTCTGTTGGATCAACCTCATCCATGTAGCTTGGTCCAAGAATGTGAGTATACCCCACGTTTGGGCAATATGTTCAATGGAAACATGATTTCTGAACCATCATTTTTGGAGCTGTTCCCGACATTTTTCACACAAACCCATCTCATCTGATTGGTCATGTCATCAGATGAATATCCCCATTGCATCTCCTTTATCTCCATTATGGTTGATTCAGTACTCCGAGCATTTTTAATCCCTAGTCCTGCTATCACCAAGAAAAAATCAAATAACCCCACTTTCACTTTCATGTCTTGCGCCCTGCATGCCCACAAGAGCAACTCGGCGCAACTCTCTCTGCATTGTACAATGTTTTGAAAATGAATCTGGTGATATGCTTCAAGGTTTAGAAACCCCCGCAAGCAAGACATGTTTTAAGGGAAGCAATTGAATCTATCTTCAAATGAGGTTATATGTCAACCCTTGATTTTTGTTATTTCTTATTTGGGTGTAGTTGATTTACTGTAAAATCGGAGGTGCCCAACCAAAAACAATTGCGAAAATTTCATCTGCTACCACGATGGCACTTGGGGGTGTAGTTCCAATTCTATGTAGGTGTATTTTGTCCATAGTTATGTACGGGCCTCATATCCCAACTTACGATGAGGGTGGTATTATGATATTTGATGATTATAGGTCTCAAAATCCCATAGTACTATTTACCCATTATCAATGGTAACCATTTCTTAATCCAACGGTTATGAATCAACTATCAACCAACTAAATAACCAACAATTAGGCAGAAAAGCTAGCTGATAACCATTAATTAATGACTATCATCAACGAATTATCAACCAACCATTAACCATTAATAACCATTTGTAACCAGTTGTATATAACCATTGCTTAATATATAACCATTATCAACCAAATATTAACCATGATTAACCAAAAAAAATTGCATTATTAGCCGTTATGAGCCAAGCACTAGACATTACTAGCCAGTATTAACCAACTATGAACTACCAATAGCCATGATGACTCTTTGGTGAACTAACATAGCCATAGAAAATGACCCATAGAAATAGTTGATTTACCTACCAAAATAGTGATTCTCCATAGCTATGTGACAGTCTACCAAATGCCAACCATCATCAACGAGTGGTTACTAGTAGCCATTTGAACAAACCATTCTCAACCAAGTCTTAACCGCCATTTATAACCCATTGTTCACCAACTCTTACCCTCTGGTAAACTAACATAACTATGCGAAATCACCATTTTTCATGGGAAAATCCACTATGAATAGCCATTTTCAATAGCTATGTTAGTTCACCAGAGGGTAGCCAACTTGTAACCCGCACACCATCGATCTTCCGCACCTTCGCCGCTTGCAGTAGGGAGTCCGCCGCCGTCAGGCGCAAGGCTTCCAGGTCCTCCCGCGCCGGTTCGTCGCGCGCCGGTTGGCAACGGCGGTTTCGAACGGACGAACAATGGACATGTAATGGTATGTGCATCATTATGTGCATACATGTGTATATATATATATACTATATTTACTATATATATATACACTATGTATATATACACTATGTATATATATACTATGTATATATATATATATACTATATATACTATATGTAATATGTATATATATATATATTTACACTATATATCTAGATATCTAGATATATAGATATATATCACACATAGATATGTGAATGTTATACTCCATGAAATGGTTGGGCTATGTAATGGTGTTCAATGGGGATGTGTATAATGGGATATATGATATACCACATTGTACCACCAACAATGTAGTATTGGGTATACCGCTTTACCCTCCGGCAATCAAACGTGGCAATGGAAAATCCCCGAACTAAATGGAGGTTTCTAGTTGGGAAAATCATCAAAAAGAATTGTCCACTTGCAGTATGAAAAATTTGTATAAAAACCCACAGGAAAAAAGTGGGACTTGATGAATTTACCATATTGTTTTGCATTTTTTCTCTCAGGTGGTATGAGCAAAAATTGGAGGTGAATCCAATAGAAAGTCTGGTTTCATCACCGAAAATGTTGCTTTGGCCAATGGAAATGGTGAACTTACAGTGACCCACAATGATGGGAATTCTTCTGGCAATCTAACCTGGCAATGGACAATCCCCTGTGGAAGAACACCTGTAAAGAGTCTTAGATGATTTTTCCAGTCAAACCAGGGATTTGCATTAGATGGGCATCTAAGCCTATTCTTGGTATTTGCCCTGGTGGCTTCCTTGGCCACTAATACCACCGAATGTACCTCGTCACCAATCGCGTGCACATGGGAAGTAATTTAAAACCCTCAAACCACCATGGGAAGTGCTTGCTATCGTTTCTCCTTGGGCTGCAATCTCACGTCCCAACTAGAAACTGATGAACCATCAATTTCTGGGTGACTGCCCCCAACGGTCACACTCCCCGAGGAAGCTTGGCCCCACATGAAGCAACTCTAGGGGGTTCTTGATCCAAAATAAACATCACAGACCCACGGAATTTTCTGTGGGTGGTTGGGTGCTAAAGATCATCAACAGACAGTAGTGATAGCCCCAAATGATGGCATCACCTCCTGTGCACTAGAATCATCCCACAGAAGTTTAGCATGGCGCCATTCTCCAGTTGGGAACAGGGATGTGAAATTCATGGTCGGAAACCATCCACTGAATACACCAGTGAATAAATGGATTAGATACTCCTGGTCACTTTATACTGTAGACCGTATTTCCACCTCAGATCTGTTGGGAATGCCCAGCCTCTAGTTGCCAATGAATTGCCAGATATACTATCTATCAATGATAGGTGGGTAAGCTCGACATAGCACCCCAACAGGATCTCTCTCACATAGATACAGCTATAGATATAGACATAGACATAGATTTAGAGGCGTCTGTACATAAATATATATATGTGGGGATAAAGAACGATATATCTATACTATAGATACAGATAATAATCACAGAATATCAGGTAGCAGATTTAATGTTAGATATTGGATATTTCATATATATATATATATTTAAAAAATGTGTATGATAGAGGTGGTTATATGATTTTAGAGGTGGTTATATGATTTACTGGGAGTGTACATCTGTGGCTAAATCCTCCAATCTTGATTGACCCCACCTGCGCCTTTGTGGCTCCACCTTAGCAGCTGCAAACGCGGCCACGGTGACATGCCATCCACAAATGACCAACGAAGCAACAAATCTGCCTGTGTTTCACCCAAATGTTGCCTTACTGTCTATGGTTGCCTCCATGACTCTGTCTATCGATCGATCTATTGATCTATCGATCTGTGTGCGTGTAGCCATACTTCCAATGGCATCTACATCTACTTCTGTATGTGCATCTGTCTCTGCAACATTTACATACACACGGATGTTAATAGAAGGTTACATATACAAAGATTAGAGATTACATATTGCCCTCCAGGATGAGTTTCCACTAAACATGGCTTCTGTTCAGGATCGAACTGTTCATTTACAAGAGGCTACAGATTATACATACAGCTGTGATCATGACGCCCAAACTGGCCGGAATTGAGCGGCCCGGACCTCCTAAAGCCTGGCGATTAATGGATCATCCCAGGACGTCAACGAGCTGGGTTTTTTTTTGATCCTGTAGTAGTAACTGGTTAGTAACCCATGAATCATCATGGTTATAAGCCATTTGTAAATGGGATAATCCAAGGGTTATAAGATATTCCATTTATAAATGGCTTGTAAGTTATAAGCCACTTATAAGTTATAAGCCAATTGTAAATGGCGTATATAAGCCATTTATGAATGGGATAATCCGAGTGCAAAGGGGATAACTGATAGCCACTGAGGGGACTTATTGACTAGGGCTACTAAAAAAGTTACACGGTGGGATGGTCCTCCAGGTAAGAATATGGTTGAAATATGTTGAAATCAACAGGGTCAGTGTTTTTGTTCCAATGGCTGGGTTTTACAAAGAAACCAATGACTGTTTTGGTTTTTCCCGGTGTTGTTTCCATTGGTTGCTGGTTTGACTGCATTGATCATGTTTGGATCTCCAAATAAATGGAAGATACAGTATGGTTTAAGGGTGTAACAGTTTCATCTGGTTGAAAGCACCAACCAGTTTTGGCCAACTTGAATTTCCTCAGTGGAAGGGACTGTTTTGAAGGACACAGTGGCCTTGAATCACCATGTTTTACTATCCAAAAATCCAAACGGAGGTGCTTGAGGGCTGGAGGGAAAAATTGCAGGACAAGGAGCTTCTGGAATTTACTTGCGGATCCCTTAGTGGAAAACTATATAATATTATAGGTCAGGGATGGTCAGGGGACATCAGGAACTTGCATTGACACTTCTTAATGAGAAGAGCGAAGATATAGGCAATTCCTTGGTAGTGGGGGTACGCAGTAATAAGCCAGCCATCCGGCAATCATCAAGTATTTGGGAACTATTATTAATAAACAGCAAATGGGAGGCTCTTTGTTGTGTTTACGGAATTTATGTTCATAGTATCTGTTACCTACGGATTTTCCTCGCTGCAAAGGGCAAAAATACCTTCATCAAGAAATGTTCCACGAATCGCTTCCTCGACTTGGGCCACTCGCGAAGAAAAACACGTCTGTATCCAACTGATCCAAAGGGCTCATGTGTGAATTCCATCGGTCTCTCTGCTCCAAAGATTGCTTAAAGGATTCTTAATACAGAAAAGCGCAAGAAACTTCGATAACGTGCTAAAGCCAAACACAAACCCTTGCCAAATCTACTCACATGCACCATTGTTGGCACCATCAAAAACTCAAAAAATGTTTAAACATTCTTACTGGTGCTAAACGTAGGGAATGGGGGAATGACCTATAATAACAATTTTCATAATCATCCCAGCAACCCCCATTCCCTACGTTTAGCACCAGTAAGCATTTCACCATATTTCAACCAAATGTCAACCATGGCTTGGAAAACGCCGCTTTCAGCTCCACTCCGGTCCCCATCCGACGTCACCGACACGACCTGCTCCAATCGTCCATCCTTCGCAGCAATCAGCAGAGTCTCAGCGGCCGCTTTGCGGAGCCCTTCGAGGTCCTCGAACGGAGATCAGCGAGAATTGGAGATCTACGAAATATCCTCTGGTTATTCAACATAGCCATGGAAAGTTCCCCAATAAATGGAGGTTTTAATGGGAAAATCATCCAAAATTAGCAATTTTCCATGACTTTTTCTGGTAATTTAACAGTTAGCTATTGAAAATGGCCCATAGAAATCGTTGATTTGCCTATGAATGGTGAATTTCCAGTTCGCTATGTTAGTTTACCAGAGGGTATCCACATAGGTAGATAGATAGATTAGAATTTATATATATGATACGGTGCATATGTATGTACTTATATATAAAGACATGATGTGTGCAAATCATCGATATTCATAGATGCTAGATAGATGTGTGCAATATGTATATATATATAGTTATATATATATATATCATTCAAATCGCCGTTTTGGTGACTCGCCATTTTTTGGAGAAACCCAAGCCCAAGATCTGGTGAAAATGCCACTTGACGGCGTCCTCTCCCCTTGTCTCAGCAAATGCCTTGTCCAATGACCCATCCTCGCTGCAACCGCAGGTAACATCTGAAACACATAGCCAGCAAGAAAATCTCAGACGGTCTGCTGGGTTTAGAATTCAGTTCCAAGAGTTGCTCCAGTTGAGCTCCTGAAACCATAGTCACTTAAGAACTTACCAAGCGTGCCTTCAGGTAGAAGTTGGTTTCTTAACCCATCCAACTATTGATGACTCTCCGCCACCCACCGGTGAGCCTCGGCAGCCTTCAATAGGGCTAAGGCGGCCTCCTGGTGCAGATTTAAGGGTCGTACAAAGCCATGGCAAATATGCTATTCATAGGCAAAAGCCTTGTCAAAACTCTAACATCTTGAGGAAAATCAGGATGATCATCAAGCAGTTTTAGGAGGATTGAAGCAACCGCAAAGGGATGCAACAGGGGCATTATCGGGAATAGAACCAACCACTTTCTGAGGATACAGTGGGATATTTGTACATAGGCATACCAAAAAAATAAGAAACATAACAGGTCATTCCATTCCATTCCATTCCATATATATGGGTGTGTGGTGTGTGTGTGTGTGTTTATGTGTGTGTGTATATTGTTTGGATTCGGGCTGCGAGCAACCGTACAGGGACGCATGGGTTTGTACAAGGAATGGTGGATAGTGATATCCCATTGCATTGCAATTTTGATGGAAGAAATGGTAGTGACGGATTGTGGGGTGCTCTGTTTTCAACATGTGTATATATATATATGTATATATATGTGTATATATATATATATTTATTTATTTGTTTATTTATATTTATATTTATATTTATATTTATATTTATATTTATATTTATATTTATATTTATATTTATATTTATATTTATATGTATATCTATTTATTAATTTATTTTTTCGTTATTATATATTTATTTATTCATGTATATGCAACCGAAAATCGTGCCAAAATATTCCCAAGAAAAAGATCCATTCATATCCATTCTGGATGATGCTGTCCAATGGGTCCAACTAGTCCAGCAGTTTGGTTCTTCTGTCGAACATGGGGATGTGGATGTAGTCCATTGATATAATGTGTTTCCTTCGGTGTCCAAATTCGGACGGGATTCGTCATCCTTTTTTTGCAAAATCTTTCTGCTGTCCAAGTTCCCTTTAGGTTCAAGGCAGGTTTCCCGAATGACCGGGGTTTCTTTGTCGTTGGAAAAGAGTGTGTTCCGAACCATCATCTAGAACCACACAGTCTTGAAAACTAGCCTTGGAAGATGAGGCGTGCGCGTATACATATATATATATACTATATACATATATGTATGTATCTGTGTGTGTGCGTGCGCGTGTGCGTCACCAAATAAGACCAAAAGAAAACTAGTATATAATAGATAACAGAAACAGTGAAGATACACAAAATGAATAGATACATAAACCAATAGATAAATGTACAACTATAAATATGCAATTATATTAATCATATGTACATATCCCTTTCCACTCTTGCTGTCCCCACCTGCTTCAGCACTTCGAGTTCCCGTTCCTGGCGATTCTGAAGAGTGGATTAATCATGGCCATTGTAGCTTTTAATGGATATTAATGGATACTGGTGTTCCCAAAAATTGGTTTGATAGAATGTCTATAAATACCGATTCATGTGCAACTTTATTAGTCCACCAAAAAAATTAAATGGGCGTTGACATAAAGGTTGAAAGACCCAATAGCTGGGTGGTTTATACTGTAAAATCATGGAAAATCAAATGGATTCCTTGTAATCGTGCCTCCATCTATGGAAACCCACATATGTGTAACCATGGCAAAAACCTTTTATAAGTTGGGATATTTGATAGAACCCCTACAGTTAACTAGTTCTGGTTGTGTATCCAAGTATACCTGGAACTGCACCACCCAGGAGAGACTAACTAGTGACTAACGTGGATTCTTCGTCGAGAGCTCCTCCGGCTGCAAAGCCTTTTGCAACGGCAGTCAGCCACGTCTGGGCTGAGCCAAATTGTCACAAAATTTTCGTCTATGGTTGGCATGAGTACAACCCCGGCAAAATCGACGGACCCATAGGCCCGGAAATCCGCACTTCTATGTACTCCACGAAAGCTGAATTTTCGGCCCCCTGGTCATGAAAAAAATTGGAAGCACCAGGCCACCCAAGACAACTCTGACAACGGTTGTGTCCAAACTCCAGCAAATAAACTACAATAAATTGTCAGTTTGACTCTGAAAATCATTGAAAATTGTTTCTCAAATTGAGAAAAGCCATCTTCCCCAACTCATGACAGCGTCGAGCTGTTCGTTTCTCAACAATGACCCGAACGACACTGTGTGCTTCCAAGCAGTGCAGTCTAGCACCTCAGGGGGGAAATTTCAAAATTTCTTTAAGGCCCGGCTTGGCTATCAGATCTCATGGTGGGCCGCGGCTTCTCATGTCCTTGGATTTGCTGACGTGGGGGAGCAGAAAATCATATAAGTATATTTACCTAATACCTAGGACTGTAAGATACGATAAGTATACATATACCAGTAGTACCGCACAAGGCGGTGGCGGAAGTTTCAGGAATAGCAAACTATAGGAGAGGTGAGTTGATGGGATGCAAGAACGGCAGAGCGAACCNATCGAAAGGTGGTTGGACCGTCGGCCTATCTATCTGTCTATCTATCTGCCTGCCTAACTAACTGACTAACTGACTAACTAACTAACTGCCTGCCGAACTAATTGACTAACTGACTAACTGACTAACTGACTAACTGACTGACTGACTAACAAACCAACAAACTAACTAACAAACTAACTAACTGACTCACTGACTCACTGACTCACTGACTAACTGACTAACTGACTAACTGACTAACTGACTAACTGACTAACNAGCTAACTAACTAACTAGCTGACTAACAAACTAACTAACTGACTAACTGACTAACTGAGTAACTGACTAACTGACTGACTAACTGACTGACTAACTGACTAACTAACTGACAAACTAACATAAACTAACTAAGTTGTTAAGTTGTTAAGTGGTTAAGTTGTTAAGTTGTTAAGTTGTTCAATTGTTGAGTTGTTAAGTTGTTAGTTCAGTTAGTTAACTGACATCTCAAAATTTGCTTAAAACCCTCAGTTTTTGACACTTTTGACTTCCAAATGTGCTTGGCGCCACAACGGCGTGCACTTTTTCGACATCGAATCGTCATCGAATCGTCAAAAAGTGCTCCGATCCCCTCACGTTTTTACGATTTTCACTTCCAAATGTGCTTCGCGCCACAACGGCGTGCACTTTTTCGACATCGAATCGTCATCGAATCGTCAAAAAGTGCTCCGAACCCCTCACGCTTTTACGATTTTCACTTCCAAATGTGCTTCGCGCCACAACGGCGTGCACTTTTTCGACATCTCAACTTCCAAAAGTGGTCCGCGCATGTGGTGTTTTTTTTAACATTTTCACTTCCAAATGTGCTTCGCGCCACAACGCCGTGCACTTTTTCCACATCTCAACTTCCAAAAGTGGTCCGAGACCGACAGTTTTTAACACTTTTNTCGCGCCACAACGCCGTGCACTTTTTCCACATCTCAACTTCCAAAAGTGGTCCGAGACCGACAGTTTTTAACACTTTTTACTTCCAAATGTGCTTCGCGACACAACGCCGTGCACTTTTTCCACATCTCAACTTCCAAAAGTGCTCCGAACCTGACCGTTTTTAACACTTTTTACTTCCAAATGTGCTTCGCGCCACAACGCCGTGCACTTTTTCCACATCTCAACTTCCAAAAGTGCTCCGAACCTGACAGTTTTTAACACTTTTTACTTCCAAATGTGCTTCGCGCCACAACGGCG
>BGPT01000167.1:35259-48068 GCA_003297045.1 Symbiodinium sp. clade C Y103 | reverse complement strand
CATGGCTGAGCTCTTCACATCTTGGCTCTTCTCACCTCTGCTTTTCAACTGTCCATATTGTCGGAAGTTTCACTTCTAAACTTCCTTCGATAATTGTATAACTGTAGTTTGTATACTTTTAACAGGTTCCCCAAAAATGGTGGCTTTCCTTAGGAAAATACAAAATTCATCAAAATTCCCCTTTTCGATCCAGTTGTCGCAGCACCAGGGGCTGTTGAGCCTCCATTGGGTCGTCTGCGGACACCTGGGGGGCGGAGTTGACGCGGCCAGCGGCCAAAATCCAGACGTTCCAGCCGTGCTTCAGGTGCATGCGCTCCTTCGATGGCTGGGGTATACAATGTGGGGCGCCGGGCTCACAATGGCTCGGTTGGCTTATGACTAGGTCAATTCGATGATTTTGGGTGGATATGAATGGATATGACTATACTTCATGGGCTTTATAAAGCAACTTGCACCTGGCGGACACCACGTTGTACCGTTTTAGTTCTCACTATTTGGGGTGTACCTCCTGGTCGCCCCCGATGAAAAACAGTTGTCCCAGGTCTGGGGTCCATCATGGGACCAGATTCATCATTGAGGCCAAAAACATCACGACAGTCATGATTCATGGTCAATCATGCATGTGTATATATATATATATATTTATATTTATATAGCTATATATATATAGCTGAGTATATATATATATATAGATATAGATATAGAGCTATATATAGCTATATATATATATACATAGCTATATATATATAGCTATATAGCTATTGTCACAGTGGTCATCCTGAAATTCTCGCCAGATGTTGTATGTGTGTCCTTGGATCCCTTTTTTGAGAGAACAAAATGCATCGACACGCGCCATGGCACCGCAAATCAAGTCTGGCCAAGTCTCACTTTGAAAACTGAGGAGGAGGTGTTCTCCTGCGACACGACCCAGCGGTAAACAATGGGAAGTCTGAACGTGAGGAAGCATGACGAAAAGTGCGTTTTAGTTCAAACAAATTGCACAACATGATGGGTTTTCCATATCTTCCAGCGGGAACACTGGTCATTTGAAGACATTGCTCGCTTCTTTCTGTATCTTCATTTACGGGAGCTTGCAAACTAATTCTACAGGGTGATGATTTTTTCGGACAATGACTCAGGAAAAACCATTATATTACAGTAACTAAGGATGAGTTTGGGGGGAGAATACGTTGTTCGATGCCTCCCACTGAACTCTACCCTCTGGCAGACTAGCCTGAAACAAGAAATGCCAAATGTATCCTCACCAATATGCGTGATATTCATATCAAACAGGTAGCAAATGGATTGTCGACCCGCTAACATCTTCTACAGTGTCGCAGTGAGGTTTGTATGATGTTAATTTCTCCAGATGTATCCCCGTTCTACCAGCATTTTTCTAGGTTGAGTGACCATTTTTGGTGGTTTAACCACCAGTTACCCATCCAGATTTTCCGTGAAAACAGGGCGTTGACCACGTAGCTGTTGATTTCTCTCGCCAAGTTCAGTCATGGTTGCAGGTTGATAAACGATAGGATAAGTTGGCATATAGGTATAATCATTAGGATTTATGGTGAATATATACATACATAGTTCGATGGGCCTAAATTTAAACTAACCCATAACTGGGGTGGCCTTCCTGCGGGATGCAACCTGCCACCCCTCACCTTCTGAAGCACTCGTGCGGACAGAGATCTCCTGCAGTTGGGCTGAAGTGGCTGCGGAATCAGCGACTGCTTGGTGGTTTCAATCAAAAAAAGTGCTCGTCATCTCAACCAATCATCCCAAGGTACCCTCTGGTAAACTAACATAGCTGTTGAAAATGACCATTTACAGTGCATTTTCCCATCAAAAATTGTGATTTTCCATAGCTATGTTAGTTTACCAGAGGGTATGATTTTTCTGAAAACTATACATAGTTTCATCTCCCGTTCATGTAAACACCCCCCCTTCAATGGTCCTGAACTTCATCCCTTATCGAAACATAGTTTCTCGGGTGGTGTTTAATGTGATCGGGAAATGGGATTATGCGAAACCGGCAGGCATGCCTCAGCTATCTATCTATACATGTATATATATATATATGTGTGTGTGTGACATGTGTTCACATATGTTGATACATGTGCGTGTGCTCGTGTGCATATACAAATTAGATTATGTGTTTAATTTTAGTAGCATTACTATTATCATTTATTATTACTATTATTATTGTTGTTATTATTGTTATTATTATTGGTATTATTATTGTTATTGCTACTGTTATTGTTATTATTATTATTGTTTTTATTATTATTATTATTATTAGTATTATTATTATTATCATTATCATCATCATTATTATTATCGTTATTGTTCTTGTTATTATTATTGGTATTGTTATTGCTATTCTTATTATTGATATTGTTATTATGATTCATTATCATTATCATTAGTATTTTTACTGTAATCATCATTAAGATATACGCGCACTTGTGTACCCTCGTGAAAAGTCATCAAAGTGCATCAAAATAGCTCTGGATTTCCCCTTAGGAAGTCTCCTTATTCAAGGACTCGTCTGACTCCAGGAACTCGTTCACAGCATCGCTGAAGAGGGCCGAGCCCGTGAAATCCGAGGTCTGTAAGATCTTCCATGTGTAGCGTTGCCGCACCATCCGCAGGCAGCGCAGCAGTAC
The DNA here is from genome assembly GCA_003297045.1 of Symbiodinium sp. clade C Y103. Taxonomy (NCBI): domain Eukaryota; class Dinophyceae; order Suessiales; family Symbiodiniaceae; genus Cladocopium; species Cladocopium sp. clade C. The sequence continues at coordinate 45,399 of BGPT01000167.1, read as the reverse complement.
AGGGTTGCGCGGGGCGGCGGCGAAGAAATACCTGCGCTCCAACAACGGGCCGTTCTTCCACGGAAAATCTGCGGGAATGCCGGTCTTGACCATCAAAAAGTTGGGATGTTTCTTCAAATGCATTTTCCCTGTATTCAATTTTCGGAATTTGGGAAAAAAAAATGTGTCCGCGGCGATTTCTTTCGGCCCAGAAATGGATGATTTTCAAGGGATTGACGTGGACTAATGATATATTTATTGTTTTCCGGCCCTATTTTTTTCAACCCGAGCGTCGGGTTCAATGTACCCGTGATACTTGTGTATGGTCGGTGTTTTTTTGATGAATGGGGATATAATATAGTTATTATAAGTGAAATATACATATATATATATATATGTATATATATATATATACATATATGTATAACACTGAGCTTTGATTGACTGTACCATCACGGGGGCTGCGGGTTCTCACTACCCGTGTCACGGCCCAAGAACCCATCCACTCCCCAAACTCCCGGGTCAAAACTCGGCCCAGGGTGCTTGGCAAACTGCTCCGTCCGAGCAAAGTTGACTTCTTGCCTTTGCTTCTCAGACCAGCGATGCCCAAATTCATAGCCCACAATCATGGTTGCCTCGGCGTCGAGGTAGAGCTCAGCTGTTTCAGGGCCTACCTTCCTGGCTGCATCGCAAATTTCATCAAAGGTTGCCCATTTCTGGTGGCAGATTAAAGAACCGTTTATAACTTATAACCATTGCATACTAATATCGTTGCAACTTTAGAATCATTTCCCTACCATTCACCAGTTTGGTTTCGCCAGTGATGTCACCACCACCTTGGCCCTTGACCCCGGCATCACGCAAGCTGAGGCACATTGGACGGCACGGGGAAGTCAGCGATAGGCTTCAAACACGCCACGTCACTGTCGGCCCAGTAACCTGCAGAGGTAAGTGACCACCCTCGTCTGCGGCCGGGAATGCTGAAAATGGGGCAGAGGACACACAAGGCCAAGTGCGTCTAACAACGTAGATTTCCCACAAAACAACACGGAAATTCAAGCATCCTTCAAAAAAAGGCTAAGATTCATCATACTAGTCAACCATTCATCAAGATTTAGCCACAAATAGATCAAATCCTGCAGGTCCCAGCTATTCCAGCCCCATCATCGCTGCCATCAGTGGCCTCCTTGGTGCCAGATCACCAAGTACCGGAAGACATCGCCACGTTCCTCCAAGGACAGTGAGTCCCAGATGGGCCAAATGAGATCCGGAGATTCCTCCCGCACCAAGGCGTCCACCTGAGAATCATATGAAGAAATGTGGCAGCAATCCAGGGGAAACCACCCAGAAGAGTGGGGAAAGATTCATTGCTGCTACGTGCGTGCTTCCTGCGGGAGTTGTCGAAGCAGAGGACAAACTCTGTGGTGTGAGCACGACGGCACTGGCACAACCATGCAATTCAGCGCAAAACTTGTGATTTCGCTGGCATCGCGGAGCAGATTCTTGGTACTGTGTTATGAATCCCATCCCAGACCTGAAGATGATTTGAGGCATTTGTCTAGAACTGTTCTCCCCCCGATCTTTAGCATCATTGATGATCCTATTTCTGGGCCTTGGCAGGCCATGATCGTCCGTTTTCATCCATTTTCAGGATTTCAAAAAAAGGCCCCAGAAACAATGCCATGCCATAGTAGTTCGAGGGATTTCTAATTGCCAACTGAGTTCGAGTCTGTTTGGAGCTTTCACCAGCCCAGTTTACCCTGCTTCGATACATATCCAACACGCGCCTGCGTGGCATTCCACCGCTTGTGATTGCACTCGGGATTCATCCAAGTCCAGGTGCTGGATGTTTTGCTGAGCTCCCCGGTGTCAAGCTGGTGGATGGTGCATGGGATACCTGGCGGACTGGGGTATCCAAGGAATTGTCTCAGATTTGGGGACCATGAAAAATAGGGAAAGTGATGCTATACCCCACATAGTGCCCACGTTTTCTCAACAAATGATCGATGGATACGGAAAGGAAACCATGTTTTGGACCCCCAAAACTGGTAAGTGTCCTCGAAGAAAACCCTTGAACCCATTCTGGCAAATGATGATCATTCACCAACATTGATCGAGGCTCCTCTGGGTTGATGTCCGAACCATTGTCAGTTCACTCCCTTCAGCCCATTTTGCCAGGGTTTCATCCCATAAAACCGCGAGGCCTGCGGGTCCAACATGACGGTGCTGCAGCATGCAGCTCGTGTCACAGCTCACCGGGCTCATGAGCAGGTGGCTCAGCATCCACAAAACCGGACACCATGGCCTCCCCTCCATGACTCGAACTGCCTTTGAACCCAAGATCTTCGCTGAGCAGCTGCCAATGCCACATTTTAAGTGATATACCCCGGTGGGCTCTGTGTTTTTCCTTCACTGTGACTATCAATTCGACCATTATCTCACCTCCACCTTTCTTGGAAGATCCACGAACCAGGACCCACGAGTTCTGCAGGGAAGATTTTTTGAGGAATGTATGAGGCATGTGCCTCAAAAACTGGACAGGCACAAAGAAGCAAGCAGCATATGTGTACATCTATATCTATATATATATATACATATACATGCAAAATTAATCAGAATTAAGCATGCCAAATTCCTCCCAATAAATGTATGTATATAAATATATACACATATATTGGCAGGCAAAACTATGATATTCAATGCCAAACCAGGGTTTCATGTTCAAAAGTGTTCATGATAGAGGGGGGGAGGATCTGCATTTAAAAAAAAAATGCATATACAACTGTAAAACTTTGCCGCTATACAACTATATAACTGAATCAATGTAGGACCCACGTACTAAGCATCACCAGAAACCTCCGCGGCTAGGCCTGGCCCCTGGCTTTGGCCAAAGCAGCTTCGAGGGTGCCGGGCACCTGCCAACGGGCCATCTCCAAGGCCACGGCTCATTGGATTGGTAAAAGGGAAAATCATGGAAAATCTACAGGAAACCATGGTTTTTCTTTGGAAATATGGGGGGTTCCTGTAAATCGTCCCTTTTAACCAATCCAATGAACCCCAGCCCGCGGCGTGCCTGGTTTCCAACAGAAGTATGGAAATGGTCCAAATGAGGAATTTTCTGCAGGTGCTCACTATGCATAAGATATGTTATTGTTTCCTCTGAAAAAAACATCAGGCCGTCTCTCTATCATATGTGGTTCTCATAGTTCTGTTGGCAATTCTATTTTTTTCACAAACCCCTGTCATACCCAGTTTGGGGTTTCCATAGTTCGTATTTCTTCCCGGGGAAGAGGCGTTGCCATCACCTATGATACAATCGTTTATGGAATTGAAGATTGCAAAGGCTCCCAAAAAAAGAACTATGGACATAACTCCCGGTTCACCGCCTAAATTTTGTTTTTGTTTTTTTTTTTTTCGGGAATTCCTTTTTTTGAGGTAAGTGCAAAATTTAATTCCTCATTTGTTCATTTCCATAATTTTGGGTGGTTGTATGTATATAAATCCACCTATATTATTCAGATATACATATAAATATGTGATTACATATAGATGTAGCTACATGTGTATATATATATATATACTGTATATACTGTATATGTGTGTGTGTTATATATATATATATACACATATAATTGCAATAACATCATAGAAATTCAACAACCGATTGGGATCTCGCCTCCACGGCCTTACACAAGGCGCGCGCGGCTTCCAGGCGGATCGCCTCAAGGTCGCTGCCCTTGGCCTGGCCATGCAATTCCCATGTAGCCTCTGGTAAACTCACAGAACTGGGTAGAGAACTATGGAAAATCACCATCTTTTTTTGGGAAAATCACCATTGTTTTTTGGGGAAAATCACCATTGTTTTTTTGAAAATCACCACTTTTAATGGGAAAAACGTAACTATTTTTCTATGGCCATTTTCAATAGCAAACTGTAACAAATTACCAGAGGGTAAGTCAACATGGAAATTGCTGCCTCAAAGGGGAGGTTCGATTGTCAACATTTACCATCAGAAAAAGGGGGTCGTAGTAGGATGTTAGAAGTCGCCATATTTCGCCATGATGTATAGTAACACTCAAAACGACAGAAAAGTGACTTATCACTACTTATCACTAGCATCCTCTTTTTAGCAGGGTTTACACGTTTCTATCGTTTTGGGGGTTGTCGCACCCAGATCTCATGAAGATTCAGTCTGCACTGACCTTTTCCCGAGCACGGAGCCTTGCTCTTCAGCACTTCCTCAAGGGTTCCATTCCTCAGTTGACCCGATCTGTGACGCCCAGAAGTTGGTGCTTGCTAGAGAGGGAAGGCCTTGTGTTCATACGAGCTGGAATTTTCACTCGCTTCTTGCCGGCTGGGATGGGCAAGTGGCCGATCCACACAGAGTTATCCAAAGCTCCCATTTCTCAAACAGCTGTGAACTACTCCTCCTAACGGTCCTAACGTTCAAATAGACCGAAGAATCAAGCAAACCCTCGGGGTCTTTTCTCAGTTTGTCCTTCTGGTTTTCCATATTTGTTCCCACCGCTCAGATGTGTTTCAGGTGCTTTCCCTCTTTCCAATCATCCCTTCCCCCTAGTCTTAAATAGCTCCCACATGGTCCCCTAAATATGAACAGAACCAATGTTCTAAAACCAGTTTGTTTGTTTTTTTTTTTGGGGGGGGGGGGGGGGGGCGTTTGAGAATACTATCAATATCTAAGGGGATTTGATCATTTCCTCTGATTTCCCGAGCCGGCCCCGTGTTCTCCCATAATCTTCCCCTTGATCTTCCAGTCAAATTCCAGATTTCCAAGGCACTCTGCAGCCTTCAGAAGCGTCGCAGCCGCTTGGTGACGCAGTTGTTCCGGGTCCTGTGGGGACATCAAAATTGCTAGGGTTTTGCGGCAAAAATCGTGACAAAGTGATGAGAACTAGTGGATTTTGGGGGTATACCAAACAAACTCAATTTCAATGGCCAAGAATTGTTTGGGGCGCGGAGTGGTTTGGTATTGCCAGATGATTCTCCCAGTCAAATATGGTTGGCACGGCGCCAACTCTGGACTGGCAAAATCCTCATGAACGTTGAAAGGCAAGCCCATGTTTCCTGGCCTTAGGTCACACACCGCTTTTGAAGGGTAAAACACCACTTGTGCAACTACAAAGCTATTCAAAAGACCCCATCTTCACCAGATTTGGTGGGTAAACTCACTCAATTGACCATAGACTTCCCTGTGAAATCCACCCTTTTTTCTCACCAAATCTCTGGGCCCTGCAGGTCCTTCATGGCGGCCTTCTTCATGAGAACATCCTGGAGCTGGATTTGCTAAGGATGTTTAAGGTTGACCAATGTTGACCTCCAGAGACTTCACCCCAACCAGGATGTCTTTGTTTGCGAGGCCTTGTGACAAATCCCCATAGAAAAAGGAAAAAGTGCAGGCTACCACTACATTTTAGTACGATTTTATTGCTTGATCATCTTTGTAGGGGGTTGTTAGGCCATGTTATCTTCCATAAATATCCCAAAACCAAACCTTGTAGATAATTGTTGAAAACAAGGGATGGTCCGGTGTTGTAATGTATCTACTTCAGCGTGGGCCTGCCCCGGTCACAGGATGGACCACCGAAGAGTGAATAATCCGTGGCGCCGAAAATAGCAGGATTGAAATGCAAAAGTCCACACAAAGTCTGGGAAGATCTGGGAAGATCTGATTCACTCTATTATATACATATATATCTATATATACACATTTACATATACATATACATATATATATATATATGTACGTATACATATAGATATATATATATATATAAATTATATTATATATATGTGTGTGTGCAATAATATTATATATATATATATACATATGCACATACTACTCGAAGAGGAAGAAGCCAACAGCGCCTTGCCCAGATTTTCGAGCCTCCAGTGTCCCATCTTCCGCGGCTCTCAGTAAGATGCCCGCAGCTTTCGTTCGTAGCTGCTCCTGATCCTGGCGAGTCATTCTTCTCCTGAAAATCCTTATGAAAAGTGGCCTTCAAACAGCCCCATCTTTTATCTGACTGGTTCATGTCCCAACATGCACTCATTACGGAAGTGTAACTACCCCATTTCTTACCCAACCCATATGGATCCCCAGAAATTTGGACCCCCAGATCCTCTTTTTCCCTCGCGCCTTCTGCACCTTCACCCGGCTGCTCAGCACCGCTTCTAGGGTTCCATCCTCGGCAGCCTTCAGGAGCAATGAGGCGGCATCCTCACGAAGCTTGTCCATGTCCTCCGCAGCGTCCCGCGGATCAACAGGGAAACCCAACCTGGTCGAACCTGGCTCCATTGAACATCTGCCATTTGATGATTCATCTACCGAAAAAGCAGAGATTTCCGTGGATTTCCCCTTGACAGGTCTGGTTGAAGGGTACCAATGCAGTCCAAGGCCAGCAAGTTTTGACGGCTGAACCCCAATGGTTGGCGGTGTGATTCTCATTTTGCAGTTGTGGAAAAACTATCAATTCATATTGATTTGTGCTTCAACCCTGATTTTCATCACTTGAACTTAACCCCCCATGTTTTGTCATCCCCATGTTTTCCATTTGGGTCCAAAACAACATCCAAAACAACAATGGTTTGACTGCAAAAAAATCCAGCGCGGGTTCCGCTGCGGAGTTCCGCCCCTCCTGCCCGGTCTTCTGGCTCAGCACCGCCTGCAAGGTTCCATTCTGTGCCGCCTTCAGAAGGGTCTGAGCAGCTTCCTGGCGCAAGACGTCCAGGTCCTGCCAGGCCCAAAAAAACATCAGAGGTAAATGTTTCAAAAAATCAAACTACATGTGTCTTTTTTGGGGGGTGGGTTTAATTAGTGTTTAAATTCATTGGGAGTCTCTTCATTTGAAACCATGATTCCTGAATCCCAAGATTTGTTGGGCTCTCCGTTAAAAGATTCTGGGAAGGATCAAAACTAAGGGCTGGGGAAATGTGTCTTGAACTAGCGGTCGATTTAGTCATTTCATTAATGACTGTTTCATTCACAAGCTTGCATTAGTTGAGTTGAATTGATCTGTCCGATCTTTCCCTGGGAGGAGGCCCCTATTTTTTGCCTGAAACTTTGGAATGGCTGGCTTATATAGTAGGGAAAACGAGTTGACCACCTTCAAAGGCGGGCGTGCCCACCCTAACCGAAACATAGTCTGCTTTTGTCCCACGAAAAACCATTTGATTCTGATTGTTGTTTCACACGTTACCATTTTTCAGGGGTGACCGGGGCTTCCCATTTGGTTCCAAACTTGCCTTGATTCCACCGTAGCCATCCCGGCCGAGTCGAAAATGCATGGTTAATAATAGTTGATTGCTATTTGATGTTCTAATTGTCCCAAATTTTCCATATGTAGATATTTATAGATATATATTTCCCAAATTTTCCATATTTATATGTACCTATATTTTCCGGTACCCACCTCATCTTTCCCTCCAGTCCTGCTGATCCGTGCCCTTCTTCTTCAACACGGCCTCCAGGGATCCGTCCTCTGCCGCCTTCAGCAGGGTTTGGGCCGCCTCCTGGCGCAAGAGGTTCAGGTCCTGGCCGGGTCAAAGGAACCCCACTGAAACCATAGGAAAACCATAGGAAAATGGTGATTTAATGGGATTTTAATGGGATTAATGATGATTTACCCTCTGGTAAACTAACATAACTGTGGAAAATCATCATTTTTAGTGGGAAAATCCATTATAAATGGCCATTTTCAAGAGCTATGTTAGTTCACCAGAGGGTAGTCATTCCAACTTTTCTACATCTTTTTGGGGTTTCGTATACCTGAAGTCGGCAAATTTCTACAGACAAATTGTTTCTCACAACCAAAATGCTTGGAGCTTCGATCCAGGGCATTGAGTTACTGTATATACATTGAAATTCACCACCACGGTTCTTCCCATTTTTGAGGCGAATGAGGGCATGGGTCAAAATTCGTTACAAATAATCCCCCCAAATCAGTGTCTCTTTACTTTCGAACCACTTCATCTGCGGGCCCCAACTCATCTTGAATTTTCCCGTACCTGCAACCTGCGTCAATTCAAGTCTGTACTGACCTCATGACACCAAAAATCCCTATCGTTCTTGCTGCTGTACCCCTCCTGCTGCTTCAATCCCCAGATTCTTGCTGCTTAAAGACCCCCTATATTCTTGGATGATCGGATAGAATTTGAGGTCCCACTGAGAACCTGTGGGCAGATGTCCCAAGATAGCACATAAAATTTTCTAGCATGTCGTACCCTCCATAGTAACCAGTATATGTACTCCTCAACTCCCCCAACTCTTAACTAAAATTTTCTGGTATTCATCCCGAAAATCTCACAGATATTCAAGTTGATTCCCAGCTCTCCCACAACCCATGTTTTTTGCATACATTTGGGTGCTCAAAACTCACCGCCAAAAGAAAAAACGCGAAAGAAACACCCAAAAACTCACAACAATTCTTTAAAAAACACCCAAAAAAAAACACATCCCCCGAAAATTGTTCAAAAAAAATAACTTGGTTCCCGGCCTGGTCCACGCTTTGACTTGATAGCACCTTTTGCAGCGTCCCATCCTCTGCAGCCTTCAGCAGGGTGGCTGCGGCTTGCGCTCGGATGCTCTCAACCTCCTGGGACGATGGGGTGAAATGATGAGCCGAGGCAAAACATGGGAAGGGACACATAAAGGGTTTGTCTGGAGACAGAGCACCCAAAACCCAATGGTTTATCATCACTTTCCTTGGTAAATTTTTAAATGGCTGTAGTTGGGGATGTACCAAGATTTCCTAAGTCATGGGGTACCCCAAATCATCCCAGTCATTGGACCATTTTGGTATATGTGGAAACCCTGGGGATCCCCCATTCAGAAACCCCCATATGGGAAGACACACACTTGAACAGAAACATCTTCACGAATTGGGTAGCTAGAGTGCATTTCACGTGCAAAACACACCTCAGTAAACCTGACAGGATTGGAGTTGTGAAATGGAGAAATTGTGGTAGTTGAAAATCGATCGAAGGAATAAAATAATCGAGAAACCGGTCATCGTCTTGCAGTAATCAGTATCCAAAACTGAATAGTACAGATTGCGACAACAGTGCAGGATCTCAAACTGGATCGAGACGGGGTTCTCGGCTTAGCCCCATGCCACAACGAAATTGAAATCGGAAAAGCAGGTACGTCTGGCTGATCAGGCCAGATATCAGCACAAACCTTGACCCTCTTCGTTGGGTCACCAGTCAAGGTTGTGGATGACCCCCCTGCAAANTACGTCTGGCTGATCAGGCCAGATATCAGCACAAACCTTGACCCTCTTCGTTGGGTCACCAGTCAAGGTTGTGGATGACCCCCCTGCAAAATTGAAAAGACTAGTGAAACAAACCTTGAGAACGTAGGCATGGAAAATCGATTGGATAAATGAGTCGCACCCACAGCAGGTAGAAGTTTTACCTCTATTCNTTGAAAAGACTAGTGAAACAAACCTTGAGAACGTAGGCATGGAAAATCGATTGGATAAATGAGTCGCACCCACAGCAGGTAGAAGTTTTACCTCTATTCAGAGGTTACACACACACACACATACATGTATATACATACATTGCATTACATTACATTAAAAAATAAATTACGGAACATACATGTATGTGTGTGTGTGTATGTGTGTGTATATGTGTGTATATGTGTGTATATGTGTGTGTGTATGTTTGAGTGTATGTGTGTGTGTGTATGTGTATGTGTACGTGTACGTGTATGTGTATGTGTATGTGTATGTGTATGTGTATGTGTATGTGTATGTGTATGTGTATGTGTATGTGTATGTATGTATGTATGTATGCATGTCATGTATGTAATGTATGTATGGAATGTATGTATGTATGTAATGTAATGTAATGTAATGTAATGTAATGTAATGTAATGTAATGTAATGTAGTGTTTACATTACATTACATTACATTACATTACATTACATGTGTAATGTAATGTAATGTAATGTAATGTAATGTAATGTAATGTAATGTAATGTAATGTAATGGTATGGTATGTATGTATGTATGTATGTATATCTGTGTGTGTGTGTCTGTATGTATGTATGTATGTAATGTAATGTAATGTAATGTAATGTAATGCAATGCAATGTAATGTAATGTAATGTAATGTAATGTAATGTAATGTAATGT
>BGPT01000167.1:20352-32918 GCA_003297045.1 Symbiodinium sp. clade C Y103 | reverse complement strand
ACATTACATTACATTACATTACATTACATTACATTACATTACATTACATTACATTACATTACATTACATTACATTACATTACATACATACATACATACGTATATATGTATATATGTGTGTAAATACGTATATGTACATATATATGTATACATATATATATATATATGCGTATATATATATGCACATGTATGTATGCATGTACATATATTTTATATTTATATATATATATATATATTAGATATATATATATTATATTATATATATATATATTTGTACGTGTGTGTGTGTGTATCTGCCGAGCAGGACCCCGAAGCCGAAATGCACCTGGATACTGATCACTCAGATCACAGCTGGTTCCTAACTACTTGGTGGCTGCCAGAAGTGCTTCAGCTGGGGTAATATGTTATCTCTCATTGTGTGCTCTTCCCAACTGGGATGATGCGCATTCCAGCCGGGTGCATAACTTCAAAAAAGAAAACGAAGATCTCATGGCACACCTTGGATACCCCACAAGCCAAAGAAAACAAAATAAGTTGACTTTTTAGTAATTATTTTAGTGGAAGAGTTGAAATTGGATGTAAAATGGTCGCGCAGCACATTTGCAAAAAAAGTGAACGCATGTCCCAATCCAAACCTTCAATACAGCAAATCAATCCTTTGGAAATCCAGCCCGGCGATGGGAAACCCCAATCTTGCTGCGGGAAGATTCTCTATCAATGGAATATGACAATGTTTAAACAAAAAAAAAACTACCTAGATGATTCTCCAAAAGACGAGTTGTGTATTTCCGTTGTGCAGTGGGCATGCTTCAAAATTGGCCTTCCCCACAAATGCATTGTATCCAGTCGAATCATCCTTGGTAAGGTGATCCCCCAAGTACAGCTGGGCCTTGGAGTTGATTGACTGGTTAGTAACCCCCTAGAACCCAATATGACGCGTGTTTTATGATCATCCATTTCCCAAACAGGTAACAAACTCCACCATCTAATTAACCCCATCCCCCTACAAAAAAAAAAAAAACACATTCTATGGTCCCCTATGTCTGTAAATCCCTTGCCTAAGTATGGTTTCTAGGGGGTGTCCCAAAATAAAAGGGGATGGGATTCATTATAGTAGTTATAGACCAGTGTGTCCCCATGAAGATCCCATTGAATCACCCTGTTTGATGGTTACCCTCCGGTAAAATGTCATGGCCATGGAAAATAGCCAATGCAGTTATGTAGTTCCATGATTTATCTATGAAAAAGGGGATGGTTCAGTTCGCAAACTGTTGGTTTACTGGAGGGTAAACCCCATTATATCTCCATTCTATCCCCATATCCCAATCCCTGTTGTTGGTGGTTCCATCCCCCTATGATATAAATCGTAAATCCCATTATCATAATAAAAAAAAGATGGAAGAAAAACTGAAACATGTAGAATATGGAATTGTCAACACCAATTCCATATTCTATCTACTCCTGGTATATGTGTATGTATCCCTGGTTTTGGTCAAGAGTCGGATTATACACTACTTATATCCACATACTATAGCCATACCTATATCACACAAACCATCCACACATAAATACATATACTGATACAGCACCCCAAAAAAGATAGAAAAGTAGGAAACCTGGAAATATGAAGTAAATATCATCTATGACATCTTGCAAAAGGTCCTCTTCTTCCTTTTTTTTGGGGTTGTTATTATAGATGTGTAAGTATCTAGATGTACATATTTAAATATATATGCCTATATGCGTATAGATATAGATATAGATATATAAATATATATATATACTATATATTATATTATATCATAATATATTATATTTTATTATATAATATTATATTGTACTGTATCATATCATATCATATCATATTATATTGTATTATCTTATCTTATATCATATTATATCATATTATATTGTATTATATATCATATTATATCATATTGTATCATATTATATCATATTATATCATATTATATATTATATCATATTATATATTATATCATATTATAGCATATTATATATTATACCATATTATATTATATTATACTAAATCTTATTATATCATATCATACCATATTATATCATATTATATCATATTATATTTTGTTATATTATATTATATTAAATTATATTATATTATATTAAATTATATTATATTATATTCTATTATATAAAAAAAATATTATATTATATCATATTATATTGTATTTTATTATATCATATTATATTTTATTTCATTATATAATATTATATTTTATTATATTATATATATATATATCATATTGTATCATACTATGTCATATTATATCATTTTATTTCATATTTTATCATATTATATTATATCATATTATATCATATTATATCATATTACATTATATTACATTATATCATATCATATTATATTTTATTATATTATATTATATTGTATTATATGATACTATATTATATGATATTAAATGATATTATATTATATTATATGATATTGTATGATATTAAATTATATTATATTATATCATATTATATTATACTATATTATATTATACTATATTATATTATATATAATATCATAAATAATAATAATATATATATATATAATATGTGGATATTCTCCCATTAAGACCCCCCCATCTGGCCTCCAAAGTGCCATCCTGCGCAGCTTTCAGCAAGGTCTGCGCGGCCTCTTGACGCAAGGCATCCAGGCCCTGGCGCTTTTTTTCGTCTCCGAGGATGACGAAGCCATCATTTTCTCATGGAGGAATGGGATTGATGGGTGTTTGATGTTCTTTTTGAGTGAGGTATAGTGCTCGTTTCAAGCAGTTCTTCGCAAGATTGGCAATCGCTATTGACGTAAAGCCAATCAACATTTGGGATTCAAACAGATCTCCAACGTGGCATCACCTGTGCCTTTCACTAAGTGTGCCATCTGTGGCAACCACCATCCGTATCTTGGTGTGCAGCTTTCAGCAGGGTCTGCGCTGCCTCCTGGAGAGCGGAGCAGCAACCCAGTCATTCCAATCATTCCTCCGTTTTGGAGGGAAGAATGGCACCCGCTGCTGCTGCTACTACTACTACTACTTCTTCTTCTTCTACTACTACTACTACTAGTAGACTACTACTCAATCTAACCTGGCAATGGAAAGGATTATATGTACACCCCTGGAACAATGGTGATATGATATCCCATTGCCATGGGTAAACAACCCATTGCCATCTCGGTTGCAAGACGTGGCTCCCAGCCAGCTCCCCTGTCCTGGCGAATGGCATCGATCTCGTCCATGTTCATGCCCTGACGGCCCGACGGCTTTGAAAAATGGAGTGAGGTGAAGGGGCTACCATTTTTTTGCAAGCAAATTAGAGGGTACCATTAAGGGGGGTACCATTAAGGGGTTACTTAAGGGGTTACTTAAGAGGTTACTACTTGGGAGGACCCCCTAATGAATCAGGGTTTTATCCGGGTTTGACATTACAAAAGGCAAACCACTGATATGCACTGTATAATCAATGGCAATTTCATGGTAAAAGTGATTGCTGTTGGACTCTGCTCATCCAAAAGCAATCGCAAGGATAAGCCTGGCTTTTAAGATACTTGATCAGTTCTGTTTGCCAGGTCCCACAGTCACACTGAGCCACACCTGTGATTCCACAACCCAAGCATTCCAACATCATGCAGGATCTGTGAATAACTGGTGCCCAAACCACAGACATATCATGTTTTGCAACTTCTCTCTCAGGTCCTTGAACTGAAAGCAGCGTACTGGTCATTGCAGTATATCCCAGCATTGGCCAAGGGCAGCAAATGAGTGGCTAAATCCCATTTGATCACCATGCTTCATGGTTAAATCCCATCAAATCACCATCTTTGATGCTCAAATCCTATGGTATAAATGAATGGTTTGGTTAAATCACACTAAATCATCCGTTTTGATTCACCATTACATCCTCATGCTCTTCGCGCCTTTCCAGCCAGGGCTTTTTCAAGGCTGCCATCTTGAGCCGCTTTCATCAGGTGCTGAGCAGCCTTTTGACCTGGGAGCTATCACTCGAAAATAGCGATTTAATTAGGATTCATGGGATTTGAGCATCAAAAATGGGGATTTGATGGGGTCTAAATATGCAAAATTGTCATTTAATTCAATTCGGATTTAACTATGAAAATAGGGATGAACACATGACATCAAATGAATCTTGCCGGGGACAATCATCGTTACAAAAAAGAACTGGGGCAGAAAAAACTGGAAACGGTTTCGGAATCATTCGCCGGCAAACACAGGGGGATGCAACCAAAGAGAAAGCACTAGAGGGGATGGCCCCCACCAGTGGACAGAAAATCCCTGGCTGAAATAGGCAGGTACTCCTCCAGGTTTGAAATCTTAACATGGGTATGGATGAAAATGATCAGCCCATCAAGATGGATGGTTTTAGATCCTACCAATTACCAGTCCATCAGAAGGTTGATCAACACATTAATTTCAATACCCAAGAAATGACAAATGGGCTCTAAGAAACACATGATATAATATGAAACCTCCAGTCATCCATCACAGTTTACTCTCGCAAATCACCATTTTTGATACCCTCCGCTAATGAAACATGGCTTGCTAGAAAACCATCGATTTAGTTCACTGATTTTCCCATGAGAACCTCCATAGATCATCATTTATACGCTAACTTTCTCATAGTTAATCATATGCCCAATATTTTCCCATCATTTTCCAATGAAAACATCGAGTTCGGGGATTCCCATGGCGTTGCTGCCCAGGGACGGATCTCCTCCAGCGATGCCTGGGCTTTGTCGAAGTTCAGGGCCTTCTCCAGAGAGCCGTCCTGGTCGGTCTCCCGTTGAGGACTTCACCTTTTTTGAGCCCAAGTGGGTCAGAACATCATCCCCAAGAAAGACCAGATAAATTCGATCAGAAACAACCCGCGCGATCTAAAACCGCGCGAGCGGTTTTAAAGGACGCTTCAATTTGACACGTGCATAGTTCACTGCAACTTCCAATGGAAAATGACTGTCATGTCTGAGAAAACCAATGTTTGGTCCAAAAAAGCGGCTTCAAAATCATCATTGTTTGGTCAAGTCAAAAGGCTATAAATACGACGGGTTCAAACGTGGAAATTTGGTGTTTTCAACATCTTCCCCCGGTAACCTCCAAAAGCGCAATACAAGTTCCTTGAACAAGCTCAGAGTTCAGAGCGTAGCATCAAGAGCGTGTCACAAGTTTCGTGAACAAGTTCAGACCGTAGCATCAAGAGCGTAGAAACAAGAAGATTATTGCCCCCCAACCCAACCCCACCCCACCCCACCCCATGTTTGCAAACGCAAAAAAGAATCAACAACGCTCGTACGGAATTAGAGCCGTAGGCATAAATAAGGCCCGACGGAAGAGGCAAGGTTGGTTCATAAAGGTAGGTTCATTGTTTTAGGTATCGCAACCGGGTGAGAAAATCATCCCCGGCAAATAGTTGGTAGCTAGAAAAAGCCCCTCCAAAACCTGACCAATCAAAAGTGGTATTCCTAATGGCTCAATTTAGCGCCTATGGAGCAACGGATCCACTACATTCCACCAGGGTGTTCTACGGGTTGTTTGTTGACATATTTGATACCCTCTGGCAAACTAAGATACATATGGCCCATAACCCACCATTTGCACATAATTTTCCTCGGGAAACAATGAGCTTCCCACATCTATGCTAATTTGCTGGACGGTAAATCCAACAGCGGAAAGGGATTGGGTCTGTCTGAAAATGAGGCACCCTTAAATCTATTGGTTTATCATGGTTTCCATCCATATATATATATATATATGAGGAAAAAAACCTGTTTAGGTGCAGACCCATATCATCTGATTGAATACAGCCTAGCTGTATGCCCACACAGCCATAAGATTGTTGGTCAAAGTCCCATTTCTTGTTGGTCAAACTGCATTTGCTGTTGGTTACATCACCATTTTTGTAAGTGAAATCACCATTGACTTAAACTAACCCATCATTTCTTGGTGCTCCCATGTCCCCAAGCTGCAGCCCCCAGAAAACTCAGTCCTCAGCAGCCTTCATCAAGGCATTGTGGGCTTTAACGCGGATGTTGTCCAAAACCTCCTGGAGAATGGCGGGGGTGTGGCAGCGAACAGCTGCAGGGATGTACTACAGCTATATCTAGATATAGATATACCGTCCATGGTATTCCCCCCCAAACAAAAGAAAAGTAGAATCCTGCTAATTATTAATCTAGGGATAGTTTCCGCGTTTCTGTATCTTTTGGTGATTTAACCATTTGAAATCACGTGGATTTAATGGCTACTTGGGTGAAATTGGCTACAAGCAATAAAAAATGGAATGTGGCAATGAGTTGCTAGTGATTTCCCCATAATCAAACATGGCCAGCTGGGAAATCTCACATAAATGGAGCTTTGCAGCTGGGTGGAAATCATCAATCAGCGGCTTCCAACGCCCCCTCAAGAATATGAGAGCTAGGATCATCATCCTAGGTAGAGTGGAAAAACGTTGAAACCACCAACCAGTATCTGCCTCTATTTCATCCGTTCTCCTGAAATCTGCCCCTTGCAAACTCTGGTTTGAGTATTGGATCTATTCATTTATTGATGGCATTTGACAACAGGGACTGGATTAATAGGGCAAACCCCAAACCCTGAACCAATTCTAGGAGGAATTGGTGTTTTAACCCTCCCCAATTCATTAGGTCTTTATCGGAGCACACCATTTTCCCCATTACTTATTTGCATTTTCTGGGTGTGATACTTTCTGACACATCTTCCCCAAGCCATCAGTTTCTCGCGCAATGAGAAGGTTTCGCCAAAACAAACTAGTTCCTTCCCTCCTAGTTTAGCATTGGATCGATTCATTTTGGCGCAAGGAGGGGAAATGCAGTGTGGAATCCCGCAGGGAATCCCGAAGGGAATCCCGAAGATTGACTCAGGAAATGTCCAAAACACATCACCTCATACGCCTCAGGTTGGCACTTCAACACCCTTGACTCAGACATTTGGTGACTTGGGGATATCCGCAACCACCAGCAGATAGCTCTTGGGGCCGCCTCTTCGGTCTGTAGCACCCCATCGTCGTCTTCCAAGTTTGGTGGCAGTTCTGGCAGGTCAGGAGCCTGTTCCGCAGGCAGGTACCCAATCAATTGACCCATAACCATCTTGGATCGGCCAAAATCGGTCCATACTAAAACCACTAGAACCACTAAACCACTTATCAACGGTTAGTACAATTTTGGAACATCACTACTGAGCAGCTTCTTACTATACATAGATATGTGCGCGCGCACACACACACACACATAACCTCACTACTAAGCAGCAACCAGCATCGGAGCAGCCAGCTTTTTGGAAGTTGATCCCACCGTGGTCCCGGGAGGCCTGCTGAAGACCACCCAAGTTGGCCTGGCAAGGCAACCTATGAACCTTTCGCCATCAAAAATAGAGGGTGGATACACCTCAAAACTACCATGACTGGTGGGCTTACAACCATACATTGTGCCCAAGTACTCCAACATGATTAGCCGGCCAAGTCCATCGGCATCAGAGTTGAGATCACCTGCTCCCCGATGGCCCCGGGGCCTCTTCCACTTTCTTCTGTTGTGCCTCGCAGAAGAACCCCACCGACGACCGTCTATGGGCGACTCAGAAAAGCACCCGCACAACGTCCAAGATTTTAAAACCCCTTGTATACTGTGGGGGTACCATTTCAGTAGACAGCTTGATCACTCTTACATGATTCAAAATTTCACACTTGCTGGCCCTCAGTACTGAATAGTTGCCTTGGTACTCAGTTCTCCTGCCAAAAAAAATGGAGTTCAAATTCGAAATGGTATTGCATGATGTTCCTCCATGTCTTAGTGGCTAAAAATCGTGCCAAGCACAAAGACCCACTACACAAATAGCGTATAGCGGTCAAAATTGGATGGTTCAGACTTAAAGAACTCAAATCTGCGGGCCCCTGGAGGTTAAATGTTGACACAGAACAAAAAGTATATCTGTGTATAAAATGTGTATATATATATATACAGTATATATGTATGTATGCATCGTGTAGAGGCATTGTAGTTGCCCGCCAGGATTGCAACAGGCCATATGCTCAACGTTGCCTTTCCACCACAATGACCGGACCCAAAAGGACCGTCGGTCCGCGTGCCTTGTTGATGAGATCCGCCGTGCGGGCCTCACCCGTTCCTTGGGCGTCCATTGATCATTCTTCCCAAGTCATGGAAAACATGTCAGCCCCGAAAACTACTGTGGATGGTTGCGAAATCCTGCACCAGTTGATAAGTGGTTCATCCCATTATTTATAGGTTTGCGACATTATACAAACAGGGATAAACTGGACCTTTTCTATCTTGATGGGGCTCTCATACAAACTTTCAGGAATTGATGGGGGTCAAGGGACTTTCAATATTCCTGTGCGCAAAAGCCAACTGAGCTTTCCACGTTGGTCGATGTAGGCCCAGGGATCGTCTGGCTGATCGTGGATCAGATCTTGAAACAGCCTGTGGAGAGGGGAGCAGTGGTAAACCTCTACAGAATCCATTGCCATGGGTTTCTCGGAGATTAGATAGTCACATATCTCTTGGGCCCGTATATTTCCATCCCATGACCGAACCGAACCGAACCGAAACAAACAGCCAATCTAGTCTAATCCAATCTATCCAATCTATCTAATCTATCTAATGTTTCTAATCGGTCTAATCTATCTAATCTGATCTAATCAAATCTTAATCCTAATCTAATCTAATCTGTTCTAATCTAATCTAATCTATCTTTCTATCGATCAAACTATCTATCTATTCAAATCTATCTGTATCTAATCTATCTATCTAATCCATCTATCTAGTCTATCTCATGTATCTAATCTGTCCAATCTATCTAATCTATCTAATCTATCTAATGTATCTAGTGTATCTAATCTAATCTACTCTACTCTACTCTAATATCTAATCTAATCTAATCTAATCTATCTAATCTAATCTAATCTAATCTAATCTAATCTAATCTAATCTAATCTAATCTAATCTAATCTAATCTAATCTAATCTAATCGATCTATCTATCTAATCTATCTATCTAATCTATCTATCTAATCTATCTGATCTATCTAATCTATCTAATCTATCTAATCTGTCTAATCTATCTAATCTATCTAATCTATCTAATCTATCTATCTATCTATCTGTCTGTCTGTCTGTCTGTCTATCTATCTAGCTGTCTATCTGTCTATCTATCTATCTAGTCTAATCTAATCTTAGTCTAATCTTCATCTAACCTCAATCTAACCTTAATCTAACCTCAATCTAATCTTATTCTAATCTTATCTCATCTGTCTATCTATCTATTTGTCTTTCTATCTAATCTAATCTCATCTCATCTCATCCAATCTATTATAGGCTAGTCTAATCTAATCCATTTAATCTAATAATCTAATCCATCTATCTCTCTGTGTGTGTGCAAATTTGTATGCTCAGAGATGGTCCGAGATGCTGCCCGTTCTGTCACTTTGAGGGATACTTCAATCTCTTTTTTCCCGTCGCTGTGGGAACGCGGTGTGTTGCATCACCTTCAAATGGTGTCAGTTGAGGTGGCCAAGGCACCAATGTGGTGGCCTCAGCTTTGGGCCACCTCCCACTTTCCGTCGCTTGGGTGAAACGGTAAAACCTCCGGAAAAACCACTTGAGTTTTGCATACCGACTTTACCTCAAACACACGGGGCACCCGGGCTGCCATGATAGGTGTTAGCAGATACAAATGCCGCCCCTATCATTGCGGGACTCCAAGACCTGTGATTGGTGAAACGCTCATTTGTTTCGGGAGTTGAATCCAAAGTTGTAGTTTACCTGAAATCCCACAGGGGAAGAAAACACCATTGCAATTGAGAACAAAAATCATAGAGATTTATCGAAATATCTCATATCCCACGAGGCTTCCTCTATGTTCTATGAGTCTCCCATGAAATGCTCTTCTTTTTCCAACCTTTTCCCTGGAAGAAAGCCCTCAGAAACTCAGTTCCGCGTTGCGTTGCGCAGCTGCTCCAGCACCGCAGGCGACGCCTCTCCGCCGTGCCGGGCGCTGCCCCAGCACCGGACGCCGCCGTCCGTCAGCACCGCCGCGTATGCCGCGGGCGAGGCGAAAATCTGCACCACGCCTGGGGGGGGTGCAAAATCCACCATTTGTAGACGAGTTTCCTGGGGAAACCATGGGTTTTCTACATCTATGGAAACGTTTGGCCTAGGGTACCTGGGATGATGATCAAAAAAATGTAGAGAGAGGCAGGAGAAGAGCCCTTACCAACACCCACGGGCTCCACGGGCTCCACGGGCTCTACGGGCTCGGGCCCTTACGGGCTCTACGGGCCCTTTGCTACGGGCCTTACGGGCTTTATGGGCTTTACGGGCTCTACGGGCTCTACGGGCTCTACGGGCTCTACGGGCCTCACGGGCCTCACGGGCCTTGCGATTATAGGTCTCATGGCTTGGGGCTTCAGCAGGCATGACAAAGTTCAAACCCGTGCGTGAATTTCCTCCCATCCTGGAAGTTCCTAGTGGGAATACAAGATTCGTCTGCACTACAGATTGGTTCTACCGTACCGCACAAGGCGGTGGCGGAAGTTGCAAAGATAGGAAACCTATAGGAGAGGTTGGTTGCTGTGAGTGATGGATGGCAGAGCGAACCCACTGATGGACCGACAAGTGGTTGGAGGCAGCGCAGTGNGAAACCTATAGGAGAGGTTGGTTGCTGTGAGTGATGGATGGCAGAGCGAACCCACTGATGGACCGACAAGTGGTTGGAGGCAGCGCAGTGTAGTCGTGACTTGTTGTAGTTGTAGTTGTTGTAGTAGTAGTTGTTGTTGTTGTTGCAGTTGTAGTTGTCATGTACTTAATGTTGTAGTAGTTGTTGAAGTTGTACTTGTTGTAGTTGCTGTAGTTGCTGTAGTTGTAGTTGTAGTTGTCATGTACTTAATGTCGTAGTTGAAGTTGAAGTTGTACTTGTTGTAGTTGTTGTAATTGTAGCTGTTGTAATTGTCATGNTAGTTGTAGTTGTCATGTACTTAATGTCGTAGTTGAAGTTGAAGTTGTACTTGTTGTAGTTGTTGTAATTGTAGCTGTTGTAATTGTCATGTAGTTAAAAATGTAGTTGTAGTACAAGTTGTAGTTGTTGTAGTCGTAGTTGTAGTTGTAGTTGTAGTTGTTGTGGTTGTAGTAGTAGTAGTAGTAGTAGTTGTTGTTGTTGTTGTTGTTGTAGTAGTAGATGTAGTTGTAGTTGTAGTTGTAGTTGTAGTAGTTGCTGTAGTAGTTGTAGCTGTTGTAATTGTAGCTGTTGTAGTTGTAGTTCTTGTAATTGTTGTACTTGTTGTTGTTGTAGTTGTAGTTGTAGTTGTCATGTGGTTGAAGTTGTAGTTGCAATTGTTGTAATTGTTGTAGTTGTAGTTGTAGTAATTGTTGTAGTTGTAGTTGTAGTTGTCATGATTCATGTTGTAGTTGTTGTTGAAGTTGTACTTGTTGTAGTTGCTGTAGTTGCTGTAGTTGTAGTTGTAGTTGTCATGTACTTAATGTCGTAGTTGAAGTTGAAGTTGTACTCGCTGTAGTTGCTGTAGTTGTAGCTGTAGTAGTTGTTGTAGTTGTAGCTGTTGTAATTGTCATGTAGTTGAAGTTGTAGTTGTAGTAGAAGTTGTAGTAGTTGCAGTTGTAGTTGTAGTTGTCGTGGTTGTTGTGGTTGTAGCTGTTGTAGTTGTAGTTCTTGTAATTGTTGTAGTTGTTGTAGTTGTAGCTGTTGTAGTTGTAGTTCTTGTAATTGTTGTAGTTGTTGTAGTTGTAGCTGTTGTAGTTGTAGTTCTTGTAATTGTTGTAGTTGTCGTAGTTGTTGTAGTAGTTGTAGTTGTAGTTGTAGTTGTAGTTGTAGTTGTCGTTGTCGTTGTCGTTGTCGTTGTCGTTGTCGTTGTCGTTGTCGTTGTCGTTGTCGTTGTCNGTAGTTGTAGTTGTAGTTGTAGTTGTAGTTGTAGTTGTCGTTGTCGTTGTCGTTGTCGTTGTCGTTGTCGTTGTCGTTGTCGTTGTCGTTGTCGTTGTCGTTGTCGTTGTAGTAGTAGTAGTAGTAGTAGTAGTAGTAGTAGTAGTAGTAGTAGTGGTAGTAGTAGTAGTTGTTGTTGTTGTTGTCATGTGGTTGAAGTTGCAGTTGCAGTTGTTGTAATTGTTGTAGTTGTAGTTGTACTAGTAGTTGTTGTAGTTGTAGTTGCCACAGAAAACGAAGCTTCAACGTGCAAAAGTGCTCCNCTAGTAGTTGTTGTAGTTGTAGTTGCCACAGAAAACGAAGCTTCAACGTGCAAAAGTGCTCCGAGACCTTCAGTTTTTTACACTTTTGACTTCCAAATGTGCTTCCCGCCACAGCTCCGTGCACTGCTTCGACATCGCAACTTCCAAAAGTGGTCCGACCATGAAGCTTTTTTAGCATTTTGACTTCCAAATGTGCTTCGCCAGAAGTCTCTAGACTTGATGCAACCACGACATGGTATGCCGAAAGAGCGCTGCCACAAGCTCCACACTTGTTTGGAGTCACCACTTCACGCA
>BGPT01000167.1:0-17380 GCA_003297045.1 Symbiodinium sp. clade C Y103 | reverse complement strand
CCTTTTGTCTACCAAACGGGGACGAAGTCCGTCTGCTGCAAACGTGACTTGGTTCAAAGGGTCAGCTCTGCTACTTCGAAGCATGTGCCCAAGAAGTTTTAATTTCTTTTTTCTCCAAGTTTCTCCGAAATGCTCAAAATGGCACCCATGATCCTGTCTGATTTCATCATACATCCTCAGGTTGGTCTGTTCCCGGTCTATGAAAGTAGGAGGTTTCTTGAGAATACGTCGTAATGTTTTGTTTTGAAACGCGTTGAGCTTAGAGATTTCATTTTNAGTAGGAGGTTTCTTGAGAATACGTCGTAATGTTTTGTTTTGAAACGCGTTGAGCTTAGAGATTTCATTTTGGGTCAGCTGTATACATTCTAATCCATATAGCAACTTTGATACTATAAATAAATAAATAAATATATATATATATATATCTATGTATATATAAAGGGTGTATATACAAATCCACAATGCTATCTTCAAAATATTGCAAATGACACAGGCACAAAGGTCCGGACCCTATTGCCCATCCAACAGCAGAGCATGCTGAGATCCTGACCACAAGACCCCGCCCCAAAAATAAAATCAACGGATCCAACCCTCCATAAGCAACCTTTACCAGACTATTTTCAAAAATAGTCTAGGCTCAAGCCCCATGATTTCAGACTGGAGCACCCAAGGGGGGTACCAAATACTCACTTCGACTGATCCCCACCATAAGATAGCTTTGACACATGTTATTGGCGAACTATCATGCATGGGATATTGCCTGATGCGCATTCGAAGCTTTGTTCTGAGATGCATTCTGGCATATGTTCCGGCATGAATTTCGAGACATACCTACGTGATGCCCGTTTAATATACCTGACATGTATAATATCCTCACATGTTTCTTGACATGTCTTGCAAGTGATTGCCGCGTAGGTTCTGGCATCTTGCAGTATTTGATGTGTATTCTGACATACGATCTAACGCAATATAGTCTGAAACATGAGCTGGCACATCGTATCCTGAAAATTTGGATGGCATATGTGCTGAGATACTATCTGACATGCATTCTGGCATTTGATCTGACAAATGTTTCGATTGATCTGACACAAGTTCGACACATTGGCATTTATTCCGGCAATTTGTCTGATGTGTGTTCTAATATGTATCATCTCTCTGTATACATATGCATCATATGCAGGCTGACACGTGTTCAGAAATGTCAGATATTTCATCCAGCATATTATATGCCGGCAGTTGATCTGGCATTTTTCTGGCCTATTTGCCAGCATTTGATCATCGGGCATATATTGATATGTATATACATATATATCTATATATATTGATATTGTCTTGTTCTCCCTCGATATCGGGCAAGTTTGATGTCCAGTGCCATTTGCAGAGCAAATTAATCGGATTTTATCAGCATTGACGTCCAGCACGATTCACCGAGCTGCTGGAAAGGATATTGGGTCGATCGGGAGAGCGGAGAAGCAGAGAGCAGGACAAGGAGAAGAGGGAGAGAGGAGAAGAAGGAGCGAAGGAGGAAACCCACTGACATGAGATCTAGAGACACTCACCTCGTAGGTGGGTGGGAGAAAAGCAAGAAGAACATAAGAGAACCATGGCTCACGTTTTAATATGTTTTGAGATCAGTTTTACATACTGTAGTTTTACGCTTGGCCTGAGCGACTCTACAGGACCTCAACCATTCTGCAATCATGACTTGTATTCGCTCTGCAAGTGGCTGCCATGACAAAAGGCCACACTTTCGTTTCAGTGAGGGGGATCACTCGCCACATCTACACACCATCAGTTTTTCCTGCAACGCACTCAAAAACTGGAACTGGATTTGAATCCGAATGATATCGTGTCACAAAGCCAACCATGTTCGGTAGGGCAAGAAAATGACTTTAGACAGATTGAAACACGTGCTACTCAACTTGCTAGCGTTCCAAAGCCTCAAAGGAACAAAAAGGAACGCAATGGAACGTGCATGAATTAAATTTATTGATCAACAGGCCAAATTTGTGGCAAATCTGCGATGACAATTCAAGTAGGTCTCGTGGTTTTCGCCACGGCAACCTACAAAAACCAGCGTGTACATCACCTCAGAGAACTCCTTGGAGAGGAATTCGATGAAGAGAGTCCATCCCTGAGCAGGTCGGACTCGTGGCATGTCATCCGAGGCAAAATGCAAAGAGAGGCAGGAAAACTCCTGCTTGTGTTACAAGTCGGGTCGCACTATGCTAAAACAGCATACAACAGTTTGAACGGGCTTATTTTAAAGCGCCCTGCAAGACCATTGAATCACATTGTTGAGAGCACATTGAATACGTTGAGATTTCCAAACACAAAGCATTCCAAAGCAACAGCCGGTGCATTGCCGATGCATTGCCGGTGCGCGCCTCTGAGATTGCCTTGTTGAAAAGAACGACGCGCGGAGTTTGGTCCTTTGTACTTCGCTGCGCATGAGCTGCGGCCGTCGGCGGCCCACGCTTACACTGTCCTAGGTGCCAGGTCAAGCGATTTCGAGACACTCAGTAGGTTCATCAATACTCACCTGCACTCAGTGCAAACCAAAGTTCACTCGGGCATATGTCACTGCTGGCCACAGACTGCTGATTGTTAGCACGTTCGGATGGTTGCTCGATAAGCAGAATCAAGATGTGGCGCTCACCTGCCAAACAATGACAATTCAGCGGTCTATGCTCTCATCTTTGCACGAACGAACTTCCCCCCTCCCCAGTGTTGTTACGTAATCCGAGGATTGAGGTCTGCATGTTTGCATGGTGAAATCCCTGGTCCACTTAGGCGCTTCTTGCTCCTACTTAGGGGGATGAGGGTCTTTTTGGCAGCCATGTCGGCTTGGCGGCTACGCTGTCTTCCACAAAGAGATGATCACGGAACATCCTTATTGGCATGTGATCAGTTTGCAATCTTCTGTCCCTGACCTTTCTGACAACAAAGTGCCTCTTCAATCGTTGAAAAACATGTTTTCAAAACTTGGTCAGATTGAGGAGACTTACTTTGTAATTTCCCGGCGTCAAGCTCAGCAGTGATGTGGCAGTGACATGTGGGGTTCGCTGAAAAAGACACAGAAAGGGATAAACAGCGACTAAAAAAACACTGATAGATCAATCAGATTGTTAGACTATATTGTGTTGGATGATATAATTTGGATTTTGATGTCGAGTTCAACCAAAACATGTAGATAGATAGGTAGATAGATCGATAGGTAGATAGACAAACATAGAGATAGATAGATAGATAGGTAGATAGATAGATAGATTGATAGAAAGACAGAGAGAGAGAGATAGATAGATAGATAGATAGATAGATAGATAGATAGATAGATAGATAGATAGGTAGATAGATAGATAGATAGGTAGATATATAGATAGATAGATAGATCGATAGATTGTTCTGGTAGCCTTTTTAATAGTCTCGGGCAAAACATGCACCTGTTGTACAGAGGTGAAAACTGCACATGGGGATCACTACAAATTTCCAGTCTGCTCCCAGGGTTGTTGATGGCTTGGGTTATTGGTATACCCGTCTGTATTGCCACCGCACACTGGAGTCACTGGACGACACTCGTGCCATTGTAGATCGTGTGGTGTCTGCTGGCTCTTTCACCAGTTGACATTCTCCAATCCACACGGTAAATCATCCGCATGTTGCGGAATTGGTGGAGGCCGGTCTGGCTCAGGAACGTCAGCTCGGTGCTGCCATGCTCAGGATGCCGCTCGTTGAGGAAGAACCTGTGCACGCCATCGGGCGCAGTCGTAGTTCCAAAGAGCTCCTCAGACTCATAGGCACCAGGAGGATCCAAAGATGGAGCATTGCGTTCATAGAGGTCAATGATCTCAGGTAGTGTTGCGGCTCGTCGTCAGGCGGTTGCGCAATCGAGCTTCACGACGCTCATGCACTGAAAGATCGTGTTGTACTTCATCCAAGTCTTCTCCATCGATCATCGCGCCATCATTGGCTGCATCACTTTCTTCAGCATCTCCTTCTCCACTCCAGTTGGGACCGTGAGGACTGTCATCTCGTGATCTCGATGCCGTCTCATCAAATGCTCGTTCCCTTCTGGCTGTTCTTCAGCTAGATCTCCATCTTCCGCGTCAGGCTCTGGCTGAGCAGGATGACTGTCCATGATACGTGGCCTCGAAGTAGAGCGTTCCTCTGGATGAGGACTGGCACGTCGCCTCAGGGTTCTGTAGATGGTGTCAATGTCCCCAAGGGTCTCATTCAACTGAATCTGCAGCTCTGCAATGTTGTTCTCGGACTGCAGCATTCGCTCAACCAAATTGGCTGTGAGCAAAGGTTGAACTGGCTGTCGGCTCATAGTCTCCACCAAGTGTTGCATCCCTCGCAGACACTTCCAAAGATACCAAACTGCCAGGCACAAAAACATGCATGTAGCGGATATGATGTAGATCACCGCTGTCTGTGCTTCGAATTTCATCTCCTTCTCGGAGGTCTTGGTTCCACATTGATCTCCTTCAGATCGAACCTGTGTCATCTGCCAAGTGCACAGCGTGGCCACCAACCAAAAGCTTGAACTCGTCATCCAATGTAGAGCTGGATGTAGTCCAAGTCCCGGTTGCAGCAAAGCTCTGCACCGTCTTGATGTCCATGGTCGTCATCATCATCTGGATCCATTTCTTGTCACCAGATTCCAGGTCATCCTCGTTGAAGTCGGTTGTAGGAGGCAATCTGCGAGCTTCTAGCGGGTGTCCTTCTTGATTTCAAAACACCACAGCTCCAGTCGAGAGCAAGTGCAAAAGCTGTCGACTCAGCATTGGCTTCGTCAGTGCATCTGCCACCATAGATTGAGTGGGTACTAAAATCACCCAACGAAGTCTGCCACAAATTCTGGCCTCACGGTGAGCCAGGATGTAGACTCGTTGAGAACGGTCTTAAGGAAGAGCACTGTTGCCTGTGGTTAAGGAGTAAAAGTCCTTGCAGTCTGTCATCGCATCGACAGGCAAGAAGGGAACTCCAGCTTCTTGAAGGGCTGCGAGCTGCTGCAAAGTAGGCTTCTCAGTAGGAACCAAAAGTTTAGCCATACGTAGAGCAACCAGTGAAGCTGTCTCCAAACCAGAAAAGGCAGCAAGTGTCTCAGAGTGAGATGTTGAGTAGCTGATTCTTTTCGCTTTGGCACCGTGGGCGAACAAGATGTGAGCATCTCCAAAATGTTCTTCACTCACTTCGAGTCCAGTGATTGAGTGAATCTGGCTGTTGAAGTTGAGGTTGTCCTGCATTAGGAGGATCATGATGCCTTCTTGAGAGTAGGCCTTGCCCTTGGACGCAGAAGAGGCGTCATGCACATGTTTGTAGGCAATGCCCACGCCACGGTATTGAGCCAGCCATCTTCGCTTTCTTCACGATGGCATTGGCCATGTGCAAATCTTGCACGGTCGCCTTTGTCACACGCGATTGAAGTACTCCAACATCAGCAACCAAATCCAACCTCGTCGCAGTAGTCCAAAGAAGTCCACCAAGGAGGCTGCGAAGTGTTGAGCCCTCGGCCGGAGTCAAAGGCCGGTTCTGATCATCACCAAGGTCCTTGAAATCCATGACCTTCATACTGTCAATGAACTCTTGCTGGTCAATGGTGAGGCTTGATCCAACCTTTGTTGTGCCGGCTTCTACAGTGGTTGAAAGGAGGCTGCTGCACAGAGATCTTGCCAAAGCGGTTGGTCAGGAAGTTGTATTCCTTCTCCAGAAACTCAGAACCACCGCAAACTGCGATGTCATTGGCATGCGTCGTCATCACGGCCTGCAGTCGGCCACCAGCTTTCCAAAACCAAAGATTCACGTCCAAAAGACTTTGTGTGCCGCCGGAAATCTCCAGGCTTTCATGTAGGCATAGTTGCCCCGTAAGGGGAGCATCATTGAGGCCATATGCTGGCTTGTTGCATTCCAAGCCCCAAAGTCCTTGCCTTCTCCAATGCCAAAACGGCATCCATTGAAGCGAGGTGTCGCCACACGTTGGCAGGAGGCGCAATCACCACTCTTCGCTTGGGAGAAGAAATGCCCTTGCTTTGGAGGACGGTCTTCACCTTGTCAAAGCTGAAGCCTTTCAGGAAGGCGCCGCTAACGTCCCACGATCTGATGTCAAAGTTGTGGGTCGCGGCCACAGAAAGCACCATCCTCTGGCTCAGTCTTGTAGCCGTCGTACTTCTCGTGGGAAGCTCTTGCTTCTGTGGATCCAGGAAACCCCTGGCGCACAAGCGGCTCTTTGCCTTCAGGCTGGAGGAAGAAGTGCGTTTGTACTTGCGCACCCATGTAGCATCCACCAAAACTACATCTTCAGGAAGGTCTTCCAGCTTGACTTTCTTGAACGCTTTCTCGTCGATGAACTGTTTCAACTCAGCTCTATCGCTCTCCTCAAAGTCAGGCCAGTTCTCAAGAACTCTGTCTTCACTGAGAACATCAGTATCTTCATCAACTCGATAGATCTTGCCCGTCAAGAGGTAGATATGAAGGTGTGCCTCTGTTCGGCAGTGGAGGTGAAGAAAAAGTCTTGGTGTAGTTGGCGTCGTTGAAGCTCGGGCTTTGCGTCTCATCCATCTCGGATGTTCTTCAAACCAGATCTCATGAGGTTGAGGTAGACAAATCTTCTTGGGTCTTTGACACATCCACCAAAAAGAGCTCAGATGGAGCTTTGCTTTCTTTCTCTCAGGAGCCTGCACCACAATCTCAACTGGGCCCTCACGCTTCTTGTTGAGCTCCTCTGGAAACATTGAAGAGGGTTGACCACTTGAGGTAGGAGATGACATAGACTCATCGGCAGGCTGCTGATCCATGGGATCTTGTTGAACTTGTGCAGGAGGTCCGCGAGAGACTCGCGCAGAGATCCAAGAATCTTCAGTCTGCACCTGCACAAGGCCAAACAAATAGAGGTGGCAAAGCGTGTCAATGTTGACATTGGAGAGCTCCTTGATGTGGATGATGGAGTCAGTGTTGTGCTCAGTCACGGCGATGCCGGTTTGACCTTCTGTCCGGTTTGCATGCCTTTCCCATATCTGATTCCATAGAAGGCAACTCGCCCATGGTGAAAGTCCAGGAAGGTCTTGGCGTCCTTCAACATGTTCTCAGCCATCTCGCTGTGGATCTTGGGAAACTTCACCATGCGATTCTCACCATCCTCACGCTTCAGGATCTCTCCGATGGTGAAAAGTCGGTATGGGGAACATTGTTCCACCACCAGCTTCATTCGCCGTAGAGCTTGTTCGGCATCAGTCGCAGTAGTGGTGTAGACCTCATTCACGAATTGAAGATAGCTTTCACGAAGTGGTCGTAGACGTCGAAAAGTCCAATCAAGTAGGGCCTTTGTTGAAACTCAACAATGGCAGTGCCAGCGGACTCATTAATTTTCAAAACTGTCGCTGGACCACGCCATCCATAGCCACCACCATCATCACGGAAAATCTCAACTTTGGTAGTTCCAGAGGTCATGTCAGCAACAAATAGTTGTTGAGGTCGTGACCGGTTGGCTTCTGAGATTCGCATCTCAAGGATGGCCGCTTGACTGGCTTGCAAAGCTATCTGCCTCAGTTTCAAGGATCGCTCAAAAGCGGATTCATCAGCGGAAACATCATCACCAGGAGGTTGTTGTTCTGGGTCAAGGTATCCACTAGGAAGCACACCAAAGAGCATCGTGGTAGGTGAGTATCCCTCCTACCTGATGTGTTGTGTTGGCAGCCATGCTTGCTTCGCTCGCCAACTCCTCACGTTCAATCTCAAGACCCCAACGTCCAGCTTCTGCCTGGAGCATGGCCATGGTCAACTTGGTGAGGTCAGTGTGCTTCCCAACAAGACCCGTAGATGTGTGTTTCTGGCCTTGAACTCCAGATGTAGTGCCACCAGGCTGTCGGGCAATGCCAAGACGTTGAAGTTCAACACCAGCTGCCACAGTCATGTTTCCTGATCTGATACCAGGGTTCTCATCGGCCCAAAATATCGAATCCAACTGTTCAACAGGCTGTTGAGCACATGCTTCATTTCACGGATATGGCAAGTAGTCGCTATCTTGTAGCGGGTCGCTTCATCAATGGTCAAGAGGTAGAGCTGGCCACCGTAGGTGAACAAGTCGATCTGGACCACCTCATTGAAGGATATGGAGAGGTCAGCTCCTCGAGATTGAGGACGTCTGCCAGCTCGAGCAAAGCGACGACAGATCCTGCAACTGGCCACCGCGTCACTGGCAAGACGCCACACAGCATGAGGCATGCCGCATCGAATCAAGATGGACTTGACGTCCTGATAGGATGCATGCCATAGTCGTTCATGTAGGCCAAGTATGAGCCTCTTTGCAGTGATGTCATCAGTGCCAGCAAGTTTGGGGAGCCGTGTGAACAATCTTCTGAAGTCAAAGATCGGCTTCAGACTGCCAGGATGTTCGGCAGCGCCATCAGGGTTTTCTTCTTCTTGTTCAAGTGGTTGTAATTGATCATGTTCTGGGCCGATCACAGCAACTTCTCGGCCTTCAACTTGATCATCATCGCTGTCGATCTTGTCCTCGATGGCCGGCACGGCGAGGAAGATGAAGCTTGTGCTTGTTCAGTTAAGTCCTTGCCAAAGACTGCTATCAGCCAATCATCTTCAAGATTCAGAGGCTCATGCCACTGACTCAGTGAGAGTTCACGAAGATCTTCAACAGCTTGGAGACTCCAGCTTTCGACACTTCCTCTCATCAACAGTCTCAAGGGAGCAGCGTCGACAGTCAGCTGGGGCTCAGGTGTAGGAGTACTCCAGGGCTGCAGACAAGCAATGACCCCTTGAACATCCATGTGCTTCTTGAGCACGTTGCGAAGCCATCCCAAGGCCGTAGGGTCTTCCAGCCAGTGCACATCGGTCTGGTCCTTGGCCTTCTTCTTGTCAAAAACGTCAAACTTGTCCACCGCTTCGGACAAGAGCTTGATGAGACACATCTTCAGGATGGCCGTCTGCTCGCGGTTGAAACTGAAAGAAGGATGGGCTGATAGTCGGCCTTGCATGACCTTTGGATTCTTCAGGGCTTCTTTTCTAAGGCTGTCAAAGATGTCATCCTTCTGTTGTTGCTCTCGTTCAAGTCGTTTTCGTTCTCTGGGATTCTCACCATCAGGCCATTTTCCATGCGGCACTCGCCTGGCAAGAAGCTGTGTTCCATGTCAGCTGTGGCTGCACGGCCCATGGCACAACGTTCGCACTTGTAGTAGTCATGGAAGTTCTTGCGAAAGTCCAAGTACTTCTTCACATCTTTCACCAAAGCTTTGCAAAGAGCTTCAGGATAGACCGCAGCCATAGTTGTGCGGTTCTTGCCATTCACAGCTCCTTGAAGCCATCCATGTTTTCGGCCATGATGTCCATGGCATCGAGCCACAGAGTGCTTGAGGAGGAAGTCGCTATGGAGGCCAGTGGGCTTCAAGATTGGATTGCCTTCTTCATCACAGGCTTTGAATCTGCACTGATCTGTGCGATGTCGCTCTCCAGGAAGATCTTGAAGTTGATCCCAGAGCGCAGAAGACCAAGGTTGTTCAAGGATGTTGGCTTTGCGTCTCTTTGATCTCTCCTTGAACTTCTTCTTGATGAAGTTGATGATAGGCATCTCCTCATCTCGCTCTCTCTTGGTCTGCTCAAGATCGCGACGCGTGGAGGAGATAGACCAAGGTCTGCAAGTTGGTGCTGCCATCAGAACTTCAGGTCCACCATTGATCTCCTGCGCGATCTCATGGATGATTCGTTGATGGTCAGGATGTGCAAGATCATGCAAGATCCCAGCCATAGCGGAAGTCAATGGGAAAGAGAATGCACAAACCAGAGAGCAGTGCAACCAGTGACAATCTCCCTGATCCACTGCACCATTCCCAAAGATGGAAGATCGAGCCACATCGCTTTCTCAGCCAAGATCTGGCGTTTCTCGGAGTCACTGGGGCCTTCTTGGTTTTCTCGTAGAACTCTTCAGGTACTGCCTTGTACATCTTCTGCAAGTACCTCAGCTTCACATCAGAGAGGTGTCCAGGGAAAATGTCACCCTCATAGATGTGCTCCGTCTCATCATACTCCAGGTTGTAGTCGTTGCCCAAAAGGACCGGTTCGTCATCAGCAACCTTCTTTTGGCCTTCACAAAGTCCATCACTGGTTCCAGCCATAAGTCCAGGACTGGAGCCAGTGCAAAGTCCATTCGCCAGGTTGCTCTCAGCTGTGAACTGCAGTTTCTCCTTGTTGTGGAGATCGTCATCATTGCCAGGTAGATGTTGGTCCTCGTGGTGCATGTCGTGTTGATCATCTCGAAGTCGATGGTTGGTCTTGTCGTAGTGCTTGACGTGTGAGTCATCAATTCCAGATTGGTTGTGATGCTTTCCATGAGGATTTGCAGACTGCTCCAGTGTTGTCGATTGGCAGGGTTGTTGAGGACCTTGCATCATGGTCTTGTCTTGATCTTCACCTTCTCATCGTTGGTGAGCTCCAAGTCCTTCTGCTTGTAGTTGACCGGCAAGATGTAGTGTCCGCTTTCAGTCAGCAGAAGTCGAGGTACCACCAAGAGCTTCAGGGTGGTCGAGACGCTCACCATTTGTTGGGCAAACCATGATGCCATCACGATTGTCGAACCACTGGGTCAGAACTGCAGATCTCATCTGACGGAGTGAAGTGTTGGGAGGCAAGGCAGGACATGTTGATCCTTGGCCACCGATCAAATCAGCAGCGTAGCTTCCAGGAACTTCTCCGTCTCCTCCATCAGGCATGGCAAAGGGCAAACTGACTCGTGCGAGAGGGGTGCTGTCACTCTGGCCTGAGATGCCAGTGACAGTTGTCGTACTGGGACCCCAGGTGACCTCATCTTTGCGGTTCTTGGGCACCATTATTCCAGCATCCAACAGCTCCTTCAAGGTGTCCGTGCCAATCAAGCCGCTTGCTGCACCTGGGTCTACAAGAAGTCCACAAATGCGTTCACCTCGCACCACATGGAAGTTGTCGACATTGTCGGATTGGCACTCAGGAAAGTTGAGCTTCTTTGAGACTTGATCCTCAAGCTCATCAGTCGAAGGTTTGTCATCAAACTTCACCTTCTTCTTGCCCAGCAGCTCTTCCTTCTCTGGTGAATCCATCTGGATGATCCTTGTAGAGGAAGGAGTCAAAGCAGTTGCCGCAAGGCGCTGACTGGGCTCCGTCTTGAAGTTCATCAATTTCATCAGGTAGGAGCCACCGTAGTAGTCATCAAAGCCATGAGGTAGGTCGTCAGACCAGAAGCTTCTCTTGCCAAAGCCCTTGTAGGGTTTTCCTTTTCCATATCCTTTTGACTTGCCTTTGCCAAATCCTTTGCTCGCATGCTTTCCATAGCTCTTGCCGTAGTTCTTGCCAAAGCCTTTGGATTTGCCGTATCCTTTGGACTTGCCATAGCCCTTCTGCTGTGGTGTGCCATTTTGACCCACATGTGGAACAGCCCAGCCCATAGAGCCAGTGCTGGATTTGCCTTTCCCCTTGTAGTAGCTCTCGTCAAGGTTATTGGATGGCTCTGCACAGGTCTCGTCATCCTTCTCAGTGGGCTCTTCATCATAGCCAGCTTCAACCCATTGTTCGGACCATTCATCTTGGCCTCCATAGTAGGCCTCATCAAGGTACTCTGCATCGCCAGGCCAATCTTCATACCAGCTCATAGAGCTCATCATGCTCATAGGGCCAATCGCCATGCCAGTCGTCTTTCCAAGATCCCGTCACGGTGCTCCAAGAGTCATTGCCGTCGTTGTAGTAGTTCACCTTCTCGGCAGTGTCCTCGTAGAGGGTTGTCTGCTGGTCTGGGTGTCGATGGGCCATTCGCAAAAGCAAAGCGCGAAGCTCCTCAAATCTTCTCATGTCTCCATGAACTTGAAGAAGAAGATCGTCGATTGCTTTCTGGCCCAACTGTGAAGACTTCAGGTAGAGGTACGTCTTCGCCACCTGATTCACTTCCAGTCCAGCATGCGTCACTGCCTCTTCCAAGTTCAATTCCCACTGCACACTCCATTCAGGGATCGGCAGGCGTCCACGACGAAATTCAAAGAACACTTCCAACGCCTTTGTGGCCTGAAGTTGCTCGGCTTCACCGAAGGCACTGCGTAGAGCATGAAGTAGTGCTTGGACGCCACTGGGAATTGCAGCTTGGATGACAGCACCAGAGATCGGGTCCAGGACTTCATCAACGGACAACCTGACATGGGCACTGTCTCCCATGTCGACGTGGCCTGTTGGGTCAGGTAGTCGAAGATTCATGGCGATTTGTTGTGCTCGCCCCCTCAAACGTCCAGCCAAGAGGGGGCCCACAGCCTCGTCGGGGCCGTCGTAAAGACGGTACCACATCTTCACTCTCTCCAGAAAGGACTTCAAGGGATACTTTGGATCATTGGGTTGCCAGCCAGGAGGAACATCTTTGCGGTATTCGTCCAATGGTATCCCTGAAGAATTGGATGAAGTCGCCGCCATGATCAGGCCGAAGTTCCAAGTCTGAAAGACCGGCTCCAGGTAGCCTGCTCAAGGCCAGCAACGCACGAAGTGCTCGAGGATCCAAAGGGCCTGCTCAGGGCCTGCAGTGCAACCAGAAGTCCAAGGGCCAGCACACGTACGGCCTGTTGAGGTAGATCTTGCGGGTCTGCACAGGACCCAGAAGCTCAGCAGGAAGATGCAGCTTCTGACAAAGGGCGTGTCCAAGGTGTCCAGCTCGTAGTGCGGAATCGTGCAACCGTCAGGTCGCAGATGCCAGCCAGCGCCCAAAAGCACCAAGCCAGCTCGTAGTGGTCGTGGGTCCAACAGACCAGCACCAGGTAGAACTTGTCCAAATAGTACGCCAGGCTATTGCTTAGGCGGAGGATTGGGACGGTAGGAACCTATGAGGGGCTCCGCTACCAGATTGAAATCTGGTAGCCCTTTTAATAGTCTCGGGCAAAAGGTGCACCTGTTGTACAGAGGTGAAAACTGCACATGGGGATCACTACAAATTTCCAGTGATAGATAAAGAAATAGATAGATAGATAGATAGATAGATAGATAGATAGATAGATAGATAGGTAGGTACATAGATAGATAGATAGATAGATAGATAGATAGATAGATAGATAGATAGATAGATACATAGACAGGTAGATAGTGGTAGATACTGGTAGATAGTGGTACATTTAGGATCTTGAATATTCAAAAGCACTAGAAAATCAAGCCCCTGGGGTCTCTAGAAAATCAATGCAAACACTTTTGGGCCCACAGATAGCCAACAACCACCTCAGATTCCCAGTAAAAAAACTAAACAAAATCTTTCGTTAGGGGGGTGTCTGATTTCCTAGAAGAATTTCCCGGGTTTCATGCATGTTGCTGTCAACGCTATGCAACTTGCATTGATGTTTATCGTTTGTGAAGTTCCGTGGGGCCCTTGCAAACTTCCATTTATGGCCCCATGAGTGGGCGCGTTCTGCAACTTGCATTGATGTTTATCGTTTGCTA
Organism: Symbiodinium sp. clade C Y103; assembly: GCA_003297045.1. Lineage (NCBI taxonomy): Eukaryota > Dinophyceae > Suessiales > Symbiodiniaceae > Cladocopium > Cladocopium sp. clade C. Next base: position 3,940 of record BGPT01000167.1, on the reverse strand, counting down.
GGTTCCGTGGGGCCCTCGCAAACTGTCCATATCCTGAGAGGGAGAATTGGCCAGTGCTTGTTCCTTGCAATCAAATGGGCTGAAATAACCTCACTCAGTGAAGTAAACCATACATATAATCCCTTTGAAGATTTTGTTAGCGCTTGAACCTGGAAGGGACACAGTGGTCATGTCATTGAGGCTAGATTTCAGTCCTAGGCTTGGAAAACACATCCATAGGAACACGCAAAAAACGCAATTGATCTACCTACACCTGCTTGCAAAGTGCGCAGCCCCTGAAGCTCACACCTATATATATATATATATATATCATTGTAGATCCTGAATGTCAATCACTTTCTCAACGCTTTCGCTGTGCAACTTCGTTCCACTGCTTGGTTTTTCTTGATCCTTCTGAAATGTAATTACTGTAGTTTAACATGCTCATCATGTTTGCTTTGCTTTTCGCCTAGAAACCCGTGATGACGCACGTTTTGTGATTTCGCGACAAGAATCTTCAGTCTTTGGGATCACATTGGCAATCCTTCATGGGGTTTCTCCTGGCATTCCCAGCCTAAGCGCTCAGTTCGACAGGGTAAAATGTGCCCCGGCTTAGCTAATGGATGTTGTGAGAATTTATGACGCAGTTCAATGACTGCAAGCAGGTCCCGTTCCAAATATCCGCAGAAAAAGTGGAAACTGACCAGGTCTACACAGGCCTCCGCCGCTGGACAAATGCACGGCCGAAATTAGCAAATCGATAGGACCTCTGTTCGGAGCTTCGAGCTGATGTCCTTGGCCACCATTTCGTTGCGTCAAATGAACCAGCCTGGTTGGTCCCACTCCCATGCCACAACCAAGATCCATTAGCCAACCGAACCAACCACTGTTTGTTCTGGTGGAGAGTGTTTGAAACTTGCAACGATGGATATCTCAAGGTTGTTCAAACATGTTCAATTGTTACATTGCAGAACCTGCGCTTTGCTTTGCGATCATGTAGCTCCTATACAATTTGAAGGGTGGGTGAAAATATTGAATTAGTATCATTTAGTCGCTTTTGAATCCCCAGATTTGTTTTTCAACCTGATGGCAGCGAATTACGGAGAGATGCAGGAAAAATACTACCTGCAAATTCAATCAAGTACACACTGGAGCCCCACACAAAGTGGCCCCGAATCGCATGAAGCAACAAAACATGGAACTTGCGTGCACTCGACAAACGAATAAGCTCTGCTCTTACTCGTTTTGAACAGGGCCAAATTTCATCTCAACCAACGCTGATCGGCACCCAATCTGAGACATGCGTAGGGAGAGGCGGATGCGAGTGAGGAAATCCTGTAATGAAATGTAATGAACGGCTATCTTCTTGTACATGGATGCAATGAATTCAAATTCCCGTCATGGGATATGTTTTGCCACAAATTTCACCATATTTTCACAAAATCGTCTCTGTTTCAATCTTTTTCACAGGATTTCATGGCGGTATCATTGTCTTCTCAACATTGCCATCAAAATGATCATGTCTTGGGGCAGGAATGGGTTGGGGTTGGGGGAGGGTGGATGGGATGGGCTACAAGTAATAGGTTGGCCTTCGACCCGAAACTTACGATTAGCAAGGATTTATAGGCCCTTCACAACCTCGTCACATGTGTTCAAGACATGTTTGCAGTACAGCCTGTTGCGTTCAAACAAATTCGTTTAAAAAAGTGACAGCTGTGCAACACATTTCAAGCTGACCCAATGTTCTTCGCTGTAGTGACTTGCAAAAATTTAATCCTTGGGAATCCTTTCATGCAACGAAGAGCAAAGATGAGCAAAGGGGGTGAAACCCGGTTCCTGGAGGGGACTCGGGTCACTTGCGCGCCCGACAAATTTGAATCACTCACCCCACCAAATTTTGGGCCACCGCGGGCCTACAGGACACAAAGCGGCATATTCTTTAGGTGTTCAATTAGGGGACATGCGGACACACGCAACAATTTTGAATCACTTGCGCACCTGAAGCAAACACAAGATAAGACACCGTCTTGGTATAAGATTAAGGGACATGGGGACACAGGACCATGAGGGGATCGGGGGATGCGGGACATGGGGCCCGCTGGGGGGGACACGGGACACGGGGACAAAGTGTGGGAGACATGGGGAGAGGCGACTAACAATGACTAACAAACAAAACACGTGAATAGACAACAAGTCGTTCAACACGTTGCAAGCGGGGGATGTGCAATATGGGGACACAAGGGGTCGGGACACGCGAGACGACACGGGGATACACCAAAACACAAACAAACAGAAAAACCAAATACAATAAGATACACTGCATCACAGGCCACAGGCTAATTATGCTTTCAAGTCTTGAGCCGCGGAGTGGTGCGGTACATGCGATCGATTTGGGGTTTTGCCATGCCATGCCACTTCTGCGCTGCTTCCTACTGTCTACAGTATGTATACAACTTCTGTCATGCTGTGAGCTCTTAGCTGTTTTGGTACTTGTAAAAATTTGCCAGAATCGAGAAAGCATCCAAGTTGCAACAACCGACAAAAATTGCACATCGGATGAGATACATCTATGACACTTCCTAGGATACATCCCTTGAGTTGCAGCTTGCTGGGGAATAGAACATGAATACAACGCAAATCATAAACCGGCACGAAACCAAAGCAATTCTACAGTACGTGAAACTCGTTCTTGGCCCTTTGCAACAATAATATTACTCCATTCATTTCATCTATCGCTTGTCGGAATGGTTTCACACCCGTCTGCCCAAGGTCTCTGTTCCCTGACAACTTGAAATACGACTGATGATGCTGTTTGAGCTGCTATTTCAGAACATCTCTGATGAATTTTCGGGAGGCCATGCATCATTTCATTTCATTCTTTATATGGTTCAAGAAAGATGGCGCAGATCAAGTGCAGTATCTGTTCAGCTGATCAGATCTTGTGCAGTATCTGTTCTTATCGCATGGACAATTGCCCATGACTTGATCGGGCAGGCTCTTTGTGGTTCAAAAGGCGCGCTGCTCTGCCTTGCACAGGGCATGAGCCCAACGCTCATCTGCTGAAGCCTGTGCGGCCATGTCGTGGACTAGATCAAATTCGGCGCCCCCTGTAGTGCTTCGAGGTCTTCACATGGGTCAAGGACACGAGGATGGGCACAACCAAAGACACAGAGGACATGGCAGTAGAGACCTTCGGTATAGAGACCAATGAGATCTATGGCAAGGAGGACGTGGAGTTCTACCCAATGGTGGCAGTGAAGGGCTACTTGAAGGTCGAGCTCTACTACCAGGTGGACATAGAGGAGCTCTACAGCAAGAACTGGAAGTGAGCACGGACCTGTTTGGGGGCACCCGGTTTTTTTGACCACCCTCCTGTTTTTTTTGACCCCCCTCCTGTTTTTTTGACCCCCCTCCCTGTTTCTCTGACCCCCCTCCCTGTTTCTCTGACCCCCCTCCCTGTTTTTCTGACCCCCCTCCAGTAACCCCCCACCCTGTGTAATTCACCCCCCGGCCTTGCCCTGTTGACGGCTCACCTTGGGCAACCTTTAAACCAGGCCTTTTGACCTCATCAGTGTAAATCATAGAAGGTTCAGGTTGGGGAAAGTGGTGGGGGGAGTGGGGTGGGGGGGTTGGGGGTTGTTGTTGTTGTTGTTGTTGTTCTTCGTGTAAAATCTTGTTCTTGTTGTTCTCTTGTTGTTTTTGTTTTTCTTTTTCTTCTTGTTCTTCCTGTTCTTCTTGTCTTCTTGTTCTTCTTGTTTTTCTTGTTCTTCTTCTTCTTGTTTTTGTTATCGTTCTTGTTTCTTTTCTTGCTTCTTTTTTTTCTTGTTCTTCTTGTTGTTGTTGTTGTTCTTCTTCTTCTTCTTCTTCTTCTTCTTGTTCTTCTTGTTCTTCCGGGTTGCTGCCCACCCGTGGGTGAAGATTGAAGATTGACACGTGCTGCCAAGTTTAGGTTTGGGGGGGT
>BGPT01000166.1:408554-424340 GCA_003297045.1 Symbiodinium sp. clade C Y103 | reverse complement strand
CTTCTGTGTGTAAAAGCGTCTGTGTGTAAAAGCGTCTGTGTGTAAAAGCTTCTGTGTGTAAAAGGGTCTGTGTGTAAAAGGGTCTGTGTGTAAAAGCGTTTGTGTGTAAAAGCGTTTGTGTGTAAAAGGGTTTGTGTGTAAAAGGGTCTGTGTGTAAAAGGCAGACACACATTTTCCGTTTGTGTGTAAAAGCGTTTGTGTGTAAAAGGGTTTGTGTGTAAAAGGGTCTGTGTGTAAAAGGGTCTGTGTGTAAAAGGGTCTGTGCGTAAAAGCGCCTGTGTGTAAAATCTTCTGTGTGTAAAAGCGTCTGTGTGTAAAAGTGTCTGTGTGTAAAAGGGTCTGTGTGTAAAATGCTTTGTGTGTAAAAGGGTCTGTGTGTAAAAGCGCTTGTGTGTGAAAGCGCCTGTGTGTAAAAGTGTCTGTGTGTAAAATCATTTGTGTGTAAAAGCGTCTGTGTGTAAAAGGGTCTGTGCGTAAAAGCGCCTGTGTATAAAAGCATCTGTGTGTAAAAGCGTCTGTGTATAAAAGGGTCTGTGGGTAAGAGGGTCTGTGTGTAAAAGCTTCTGTGTGTAAAAGCGTCTGTTTGAAAAAGCGTCTGTGTGTAAAAGCTTCTGTGTGTAAAAGCGTCTGTGTGTAAAAGTGTTTGTGTGTAAACGGGTCTGTGGGTAAAATTGTTTGTGAGTAAAAGGGTTTGTGTGTTACAGGGTCTGTGTGTAAAAGCGTCTGTTGTAAAAGGGTTTGTGTGTAAAGGTGCTTGTGTGTAAAAGCATCTGTGTGGAAAGGGTTTGTGTATTAAAGATTACAAAAGCGTTTGTAACATTTTATTTTTCTCTGTTAATTTTGCCATTTTTTCTTCGCCGATTTAGATTTTTACCGTATCGCATTCTTTTAGCTTTAAATACTTATATCTTCATCTTTTTATATTATATATCTTTATATCTTTATATCTTGTATAATCCTTAATCTCTTTTTATTTGCACCTTATTTATTAAAATTTACTTTCTTTAAGATATTTTCTTTTATTTTTTTTTCTATATTTTATATTATACGATTTTTTTACTTATATATTTTACTATATTTTTTTTTACTTTCGGACTATTCGTTAATTAGTTTAGCTTTGATGAAAATAAGCTGAGAAAATTTTTGCGCAAAGAAATTTTTATATATAACGAATTTTTATATAGAGGAATTTTTAATATTGGGCTAATTTTTGCGGGCAATAAATTTGTATGTAAAGAAGTTTTTATATCGAGAAGCTTTTTATAAAGAAGCTGATATATAGAGAAGTATTTTATAAAGTATTTGTTATATAGAGAATTTTTATATAAAGAAATATTTATATAAAGAAATTTTTGCATAAAAAAATTACTATATATAGAATATATTAGATAAATAATTTTACTTAGAGAAAATTTTATAAAGAAAAGCTATTATAGAAAAAAAAATACAAATTTAAAAAAAATTGAAAGGAAAATAAACAAGTGTAAAATTATGAAAATGCTATTTTAAGATTTAATTTATAATTCTTAGTTGGAAAAAATAGATAATGCTACGTATACGGCCGTAGCACCGAGGAGATTGACGTAGCTATTCTAATATAATCTAGTACCATTGAATTGTAAAGTATTATAAAATTTAGCCAGCTTTGTAACCCAATAGTTATGTTTCGGTTACATTTTTATTTTTAATTTTTAGGATGGAAATAAAATGGCAAATAAGCCGGCACAATGGAAAATAAAATCTGAGAATAAGCAAAAAGGGAGACCCGGGAAGGACAAAGAGAGACACAAACTTGGAAACAAAATGGGGGACAAGAGAAAAGCAGTAATAAAATTGGAAATAAATTGGACCACAATTCTGCAAATAAATTGAGTAATATAATGGAAAATAAGTTGGGATAGAAAGGCGCAGATACAATAGGAGATAAAAAGGGAATAAGTAAAAAAAAAAAATTGGCATCTATAATAATAATTTTTGAAAAAAAGAAAATGAAACTAAGCCGGAAATAAGAAAAAAAAATAATCAGAAATAAAATCGAAGACAAAATGGAAAACCTACTGGGGGACGAAATAGGAGGCAAAAATGGGAAACAATATTTGCGACAAAATGAAAAGTAAAGGATTCGCAATGGAAGCCAATGCGGAGGAAGAGATTGGGAACCACAGGGGGATAAACCTTACTTCATTTTCCAGATGATCATTGCATTTGAATTGCTTGCTATTCTGTCTACAATATTATTGTTTCTTTATCAATTTTGTTGCCCCTTCAAAATAAATAGAATTAATTTGCAAAGTTACGACTGGTGGCCAAAGATGCTAAAGTACCGGAAAATATGACGCGAACCGACAAAAATCTAACATGACGCAAGGTCACTATCTACTGGTACCAAAGAGAATCATTCCTTATGAAGAAAGGAGGTGGAAAAAGCGTTCGCAATGCCCTTTAGGCACATAGTCACTTTACACGGAGTTATGTTTGTAAGTGTTTTTCCCGAAAGCGTAGCAAACGGTTCTCGTTTTGCCTTGGGGGTCTGGGGTTTGGACTGTGTTCGTTTTGTGTGGCTTTGCCGTCCGCTTGCGTCGCATTTGGCGGCCGGAGGCCGTGTCTATGGGGGAAGCCACAAAGGTGATCATTTTTGGACGTTTCAAACGTGTCGAGCCATCGTTTCGTGTGGCAGGCGTGGCACTTTGTGACATGCCAACATGTTCCATGATGCCGTTGCCTGCCGTCCGTTTTGGCGGCCAGAACGCCGTGTCTATGGGGGGCGGCACAAAGGTGATCATTTTTGGACGTTTCAAACGTGTCGAACCATCGTTTCGTGTGGCATGTGTGGCACATAGTGACATACCAACATTTTCCATGATGCCGCAGCATGCCGTCCGTTTTGGCGACAGGAAAGCCGTGTCTATGGGGGCGCACAAAGGTAGTCATTTTTAGACGTTTCCAACGTGTCGAAACATCGGTTTGTGTCGCGGGCGTGGCACTTTGTGACATGCGGACATGTTCCATGACGTGACGAAAGTCGTTCTGTGTGGCCGATGAAACGCTGCGTTTCATTTGTCGTCGGAGGCGCAGTACTTTGGACGTGTCCATTTTCATTTCTCGTGGCAAGCGCTATACTTGATACGTGTCGCGTTACGAGTTTTGCGACTCCCATTGTCAGGGCTGCGTCAAGTAATAAGCATGTGCAAGTCGTGTCGCAGGAGTGGACTTCTGACACGCGATGTCGAAACGTAGTTGTCCATGGGGGGCTGAAGAAGTGATCATGTTGTGGACTGCCGAAAGGTCATGGTCTGTGGGGGAGACTAAAAAAGTGATGATATCTGGCATGGAAATTGACGGAAGACTCGCAAGCACTCCACTTTTCACACTTAATTAAAACTCCACACTTTATCTTCAGCGCATCAATGTCAATGACCACAAACAGCAAAAACTTGTACATGCAGATAAGGGACAAAACTATCAAGACGTGCAATGAAGATTTGATGTGTTGGAGAAAAAAAACATTTTAGGCAATGTAGGTTTTTGGCAAAGGGCAACTTTCTTGAAAGGGGCGCTCTGCACAGAAATTTGAATCATTGCTGAGTGAGGGCACCAATGCTTCGCAGGCAAAGAAAGCAGATTCTAAGCTTGTTCCTTGTTTTCTTCTTTCTTTTTGGCTTGTGTTTTCGTCTTGAGAGCATGGGTGCTTGATACTTACTGGGCGTGTTTCGGTACTCCGCCCCTGTTATTCCCCTCTTGTTTTCAGCGCCCGCAATTTTTTCCTTTGTCAAATCAATGAGAAATTGTCCAAATTCCATCACCTACTCAAATGTCAACCTCACATTCCCTCTCAGAACTGCGATGAAAAAGTGTCAATTTTGAAACGGGTCTCTGTGTAGAAGCTTGCCCTTATCGATGTACAAGTGGGCAGGGCTTCTGGTCGACAAATTGCGCTCCTTGAGGAGCTGCTCCTATGTTGTCTTGCTGGCATTGCCAGGAAAAAGAATTGGGAATGTCTGCCGCCGAAGCCAACTGCAGGAACCTCGATCGAAGTCTGCGCATCCATTCATTCTTGAGTGGTGGAAATTGTCACAAAAAAAACTCCAAGGCAGCTTGCCCAAGCCCCAAAATCTTTTGCGGGTGCTTTATAGTTATTTTCAAAACCTGTTCTTGCACATCCTTCGAGATTTGAAGGTTTTTGCTGCATCCAAATTCAAGTGACAAAATGCTGTCAAGTGTCTTCATAACCCTTTGCTCCCATCAATTCCCGAGCTACAATGGCTTACGGGATATGACGTGGCCTGCTTCGTCCAGTACTGGAGCCTTTTCTCTGCGGTGGCAATGTCCGATGTTGCTCTTTTCGGCCAGCCATCCACTGGTGAAAAATTTCACAGTTGACGTCATGCGACTCAAACTTGTGGCTGAAACATTGTGTGGTGAAGACAGGGAAGCTTGCCCGTCTTTGACAGCAAATTGTCATCTAGGATTTTTTTGGAAGCTTCCTTGACGCTAAAATTGAAGGAATTCAAAACATCCTCTTTTTCAGCGAACAGTCAAATCTTTTTCAAAAGAGCCATGTTTAGAGTGAACTGCCAGAGAAAAGAAAGATTTTATTGTGAAAGTTTCGGGGCCGTGGTCGTCCATTGTTCGGGCAGGTTTTTCAAGTCTTCACGCGAATTGGCATTTTGTATTTCAACCAGGTCACTGTTTCTTCTTTTCAAGACATGAAGGTGCAAGATTCAAAACTTTGCTGCTCTCTCAACTTGAAAAGAGGTCAAATCTCTGTCGCCCGCATTTCACGTTGTTGGGAAAGTAACCTGCATAACTGGGGCCCCATGTCATCGAACCTGTGCGTGCATCCCTTCATTGACACAAACAAGTCCGAAAAAAGGCGAATTTTCTGAAACCTCCCCCCTTACCGAAGGTGTGCACAAAAGAGTAACTAACTGAAAGACGAAACAACCAACGAACTTATCATTGGTCGCCTGCTCATTCATGTCCACTGATTGCACATATTTTTTTCATGCGCTCGATCAAAATAATTTTGGTGGGTGGCTTCCAGAAGGAGTCTACAATCTCCAGTGGGCGTGCGAATGGAACGTTTGATTCACAATCGTGAGTTGTTTTTGTCGCTTTTTTGGTTTGATGAGGTTGCATTCCAGATCACAAAACAATTCTCTTCACTGCGCGGAACAAAATTCATAGGACGCTTCAGTGTACAAACAAACTCTGTCAGTGGCCTGAACAGGAAAAGTTAAGCGCAAAAAGAGGATTAAAATGTCGAACTATCGCTGGGTTTAAAGGCCAACGCCTGACAGCCGGGCACTACGCAAGGAAGAACATTCTGGTCACCATTGTGGGGAAGGTGTCGTGTATTTGGGATGAATGCATGGGTTTTGCCCCGGGGGAGGTGTCTTGGGCTCATCAGGTCTTGCGTATATTAGTCATTTGGTGGCCCTATCTTGGCCTTATTTTTGCGTAGGTTGATCACAGGCGGGTGCAAGTTGGCCCTGAGTTAAGCCTATGTTGGGGCTATAGCAGGCCATCTTCGACCAATCTTGGGCCTATTTTCCCCAGGTTGGGCGTTTGTTGGTCCTAACTTGGCCTCTGATTGGCCCTATCCTGTCCTATATTCACCCTATCTTGGTCCTATATTGGCGCATTTGAGGGCGTATTGGGCCATCTTGGGGCCATATATTGCCCCATAAAAATTGAAACATTTGACAATGGCCAAACTTCCACCCATGGAAAAAAAAAATATAATGAAATCGCCAAGATGAAATCCAATGTACCTGAAAGACCCGAAATCCTGTAAAACACGCCTTTTTGAATATGGCATACAAAAGCACGGGTTCGACTTGGGGTCGCGCGGGGATGGGTCTGCGGGCAGGACACGGGACGGGCACGCCGAGCCCGGCGCCCGGATTTGCGATGACGGCCCTTGCTTACAAGTCAACGTTTTTGATTGACCAGGAGTTCGGGCAGGTCTACAAATGATGGATCCGAGTAAATAAAATAAATGAAGAATTTCAAAAATAAACAATAATGAATAAAAACTTCAATTTGTTTTTTTTGCTCCAAAAAAATATTTTTCGAATTTTTTGAAGCCCGTACCTCAAAAAAATAATTTTGAGCGGCATTTTATTGGTAGTACTGCAAAAAATGTATTTATATAATGTATAAATTTCATCAATTTTATTTTTTTTTCGTTAAAATATATCGGCCGTAAGAATGATTTAAGAAATGTCACTGACAATAATTTGCAGAGTGAGCATAAACTGCGAAATTCTGCCGGATTTCAAAGATTATTTGTCCCACCCGGCCCCGACAAGAGAAAATCAATTCAGAAAAATCACTCCACCGACGGTGGCGGGTCAGAGACGAAATGACATGCAACAAGTGCAAGGGGGCAGAAGAAAAAAGCAAGGTGCCGTTTCAGAAAGCAACGTTCCGTGCAAGGGGCCGATGCGCGCAGCCCTGGTCCTTTAGTGGAAAAGAGCAAGGCTGTTGCCAAAGCGTGATTCGGTGAACGGACAAGGACTAATTCCAAAATGTCACCTATCTCCAAGAATGCAAGTGCCCCGGCGGGTGCGAAATATCACCACAATGCCACTGACGGGTGGACGCGTTTCCCAGGCAATAAGTAGCAGTGCTGAGCAAGTTCCAGTGCCTGAGGTCGCTTTCTGAACCGACAAGAAATCAGTTCCAAATACAGGTCCTGTGCCCCCAAACCTCTGCGAATACGACCTGCCATGAAAATCCATCATAATGCGTTGCAAGTATTGCACCTGCTACGAAATTTGCGACAACAATCCAAGTGCTGTGCCTGTCACAAAATAATATACCTCAAGCGTTGCCTCTACCACGAGATTTGCCTCCAAACCAATGCAAAATCGGTTTCCTGAAAAGTAATTGTGAAACAGCAAAGCCCCGTGCCACTGAAGGACGGAAGCTGTTTGCAGCAAGCAGGCTCCACTGCTTAACGTCGCCTTCGGAGCCCACAAGGAAGTTGATTCAAATTCTGCATGTCCCATGCTACCAAACCGGAACAATGAGATTCCAAAACGACCTCCCAATGGGCGTTTGCAAAGCAGCAACACACCAAACCATTAGAGGACTGACACAGTTCCCAGCGAACAAGTTCTGGTGCCTCTTGTCGCCTTCTGAATCGTAAAAAAGCTAGCCCCGCATCCAGCTCCCGTGCCTCCAAACCGATGCCAAAGATTGCGAAACAGCAAAACACCACGCCACTGAAGTCCCAGCGAGCAGGTTCCACAGCCTAAAGTCGGTCAAAATCATGTCCAAACTGGCGAATACGAAACAGCAAAGCACCATGTCACTGAATGACGAAGGCAAATTCCCAGCCAACCATCAAATTCCAGTGCCTGCCGTCGCTTTCTGAACCAACAAGAAATTACCTGGTTCCACATACCTTTAGACCGATGCAAAAACAACCAAAGGACGGAAGCTGTTTCGGCATGCAAGTTCCTGTGCCTGATGTCGGCGATTTCCAAACCGGTACAAACCACTGCCCAAAAGACGTTCTGCGTTTCGAACTTCAATAAATGATATTCAATATCTTGAAAATGCAATCTGCAGGCATCGCTCCCCTTGACACTCCAGGGGTCGGTGGCAGGGGGCGGGGCCCTTTCATCCGGCGATGGCGTATGTGGTCAGTCGTAGCTGCGCTTAGCTTTAGCTACCTCGGGTCGCGGCCCTGCAGCCGACTTTTCGGGAAATCCTTGAAACTGGTGGTGCTTTCCCTGTTTTTTTTAGGTCAAGGGGGGGAAAAAAGGAACAAAATTATAAGGTGGTTTTAGAGGTCGATCTTAAAGCGTTTTTTATTTAATTTTGGTCGATTTTTATTGCGGTTAGCGTAATAACATCATAAATATAATTTTTTTAGATCTTATAAATATAAAAATACGTTGTTACAAAAGCCTTAAAAGTGCATAAATACTAGTGTTTTTTACATAGTAGAATACAAAATTATTATATATTTATAAAGGAAAAAAATATTACAAATATCATAAAATTAATCTTCCAATAACATAAAATTATTACCTATGTTATTGTTTTTTAAATATAAAATATTAAAAATTATTTCAAAATAAAAAACCATTATAAAATACATTTTTTTTTTAAAATTAAAAAAAAATATATATTATAATCAAAAATAAAAAAACATCGTAAAAACCATAACTTTAGGTTTCCGATAATATAAATACATTAGTATTTTTAATTTTTACATAAAAAAATACCAAAATTCCACTTATTTTTTATATTTTTTAAAATACAAAAAACTACTTCAATATATATACACATTAAAAAAATACCGTATTTTTCGATGTTAAATTTAAAAATACATTATTTCAATAAATTTATCCGTATTTTTCAATAAAAAAAATAATTGCAATAATAATAACAACGCGCAACAAAAAAAACAACCACAATAAAAACAACAACAAAAATAACAAAATCCAAACTATATTATTGTACGTACGCGCACCCAAAGCAATCCATACTCCCAACCCCAAGGACATCGCCAATATACGAAGCTCTACAATTTGCACCCTTTTAGCCTACATTCACTTATATTAACCTTATAATAAATTATATCGCATTAATTCGATATTTGTTTATATTCACCTTGTCCTTGCCTATATTATTCCTATTTTAGACCTATATTTATATTATTTATTTAGTTATTTTTTAAATCTGACTGTAGGTCAAAATATAAAATATAGACCAAGGGCCAGAACCCACAGGTAATCCATACCCCCCGATCCATACCAAAACGCAGGTAATCTAGACCGATCCATAGGTATGAATCACCGCGGAACGATCCATACCTCTTTTTTGACCCACACCCAAATATAAATATAAAAAACATACAATAACAATAACAATAGCAACAATAACAACAACCACAACGATAACGACAACCACAACAACAGCAGCAGCAGCAGCAGCAACAACAACAACAACAACACCAGCAGCCACAACCCTTGCGGCATCGCCGGTGTGCGAAGCCCTTTAATAATAAACACCTGGAGGAGTTTTTAGTATTAGAGGGTATTTAATATTAAGATCCGAAGCTTCCTCCAACAATTGATAGTAGCAGCAATAAAAGTACGGAATACTTTCTTCGTTTTAAATTCCAATTTCTCCAAGATTGTAATCCCACCATTTGAAGGATCCATGGTCCGGCCTGCTTCCAGGACCCGGCTTCTTCTATTTCAATACTAAACGTCATCCATGTGCTGCTGCTTGCCTTTCTTTCCTTCCTTTGCTCCTGTATGCTTTATTCCCCTTCCATGTTAGCCTTTGACCCTTGGCTGATATGTAGAAAAAGGTCTCTAGCCATGACGTTCTATCGTCAAGGCTGCAGCCCTTGGACACATCTATGGGATGTATCCCGTGGAAACATCATCAAATATGTACAAATCGCCTTTTGACAGGGTGAGGCGCTACAACTCAGGCTTTGCGCGGACTTTGCCATGCAAAGCCAAAAAGCCCTTTTACCTTCTAATAATTCTAGAAGGTTTGAATGTGTTTGAATCCTGCCAATTTGACAGCCCTGCAAGATGAGCAGTGCTGCGTTCACTATTGATAGATTTGGTGCATCTATGCATACAACAAATTGTCCCCAAATTAAATGTCCTCCGTTTGCTTAAGGGCTCCACAGATTTCTGTCTTCAAAACAACTCTGTGTTTCGCCCTCAAGTAGTCGTTCGCCCTTGTGGCCAGGATGACGACAACAGCACCAGAAGCAGCAGCAGGCCTCAAAAGTCAGAGCACCAAGGGGCACCAAAACAAAACGCAATTGCTGATGGTTTTCGTATTGGTTATTTTGGTTGCGGCCGTTCTGGCTCTTTCAGCAGAGATTTTCAGATTGCCTATATATACTGAAGCCTCCATGGATGTCATAGCACTGGCACTGATACGATGCCCTTTGCACACATGTCCCATGGTGTCTGTGCTCGGCTTTTGTTGCTTTCAAAGAAATGTTCTCTCATGCATTGCGCACGAAATCGCAACACCAATGACTAGTGACTGCGTGGAGCTTCAAAGCAATTGAATCAGCAATTTGACTCGCCAAGTTGCTAAGCACAGGCAGAGGAGGAAAGTGACATTCAGCATGATGACCTGAGCAAAGCAGCCAAGGCGATCCAAGACTCGCTAAGACCCGTGCCTTTGTTGTCTTTATAACCCCTGCTCCGCTTTCATTTACTTGAATCGAAAAACTAACATAGCTTTTCCCGATTCCCCACTTGTTCTCTCTTTTGATCCTTGATAACCAAATCCTTCCAAGTCTTGATTGAGGTCCAAGCGAACCCGTAAAGTCCTCTCCCAACCAAGGTTGTGTACAAGCCTCAGCAGGTCGACGGTCGACACAAGGACTGGAGGTGTCCCACAAGCAGCAAAACAGTGGATGCCCATGCCCTCTCGCAACTGTATTCCCATGAGAGCATACACGCCCAGCTTCACAACAAGGGATCTGGGCAAATTACAATCATTCACGAACCAAACTAATCATTTTTGAGATGATTCTGTTTACGAAGCATCATTTCAAGGAAGGCTATTGTGAAGTTACTATGATTGAGCGAGAGGGGTGCCATCGACAAATGCACCACGTCCAGGTGCCAATCTGCATCTACTGCCATCGGAGCTTGAACCAGTCAGGATTAGCTTTGCACGCCTTGAGCGCTGCAGAATAAACTGTGGGACCGCCAAAAAAACAACTAGTCATTGCAGACTTCTCACATAACCACCAAAAATCATTCTTGGCGAGATACAAATTGACTATATGTAGACGCCTTTGTAACCCTGGCATCTTATGTGACAACTGGTCTGGTCTGGTCTTATGTGACAACATGTGAATGAAGTCCTGCCTGGTCTGGTCCTTTGGCACATCTCACAATTCGGCTCAAAAATGAAAGAAAACTCAGGGAAACTACAGCGGAATTGGTGCAGGCCTCAGGCACAAAGTTTCCCAACTGCATATGGCCAGGTGCATACTTCAGCGACAGGATAGGTTTCGCTCGCGGCTCGGCAGGAAATGCCCAACGTCTAAAGGTGTCTAAACTCCAACGAGTCCAAGCTGCCAAAGGATGATGTGATCAGTTTGCCTGAGCTGCAGGTGGATTGCACGGATTGCAGCTCCCAAAACGGGGCAGACTTAAGAGTCTCTAAAACCATTCACGCATGTAGAAACCCGCAATATAATATGCATTTTGGTCATTTCGGGTGGGGTGGGGTGGGGTGGGGCAGTAACGTTCATGTTAACTTGCACACACACGTCATGCCACGCTACGGTGATCTTCTCTTGCACTTGCACAGACACACACACACACACGTCACGCTACGCTATGGTGGGGTGGGGTGGGGCAAAAACATTCATGTTAACTTGCACACACACGTCATGCTACGCTATGGTGGGGTGTGGTGGGGTGGGGTGGGGCAATAACGTGCATGTTAGCCTGCACACACACACGTCATGCTACGCTACGGTTATCTTCTCTTGCACTTGCACATACACGTCATGCTACGCTATGGTGGGGTGGGGTGGGGCAATAACGTTCATGTTAACTTGCACACACACGTCATGCTACNTACACGTCATGCTACGCTATGGTGGGGTGGGGTGGGGCAATAACGTTCATGTTAACTTGCACACACACGTCATGCTACGCTACGGTGATCTTCTCTTGCGCTTGCACACACACACACACACGTCATGCTACGCTATGGTGGGGTGGGGTGGGGTGAGACATTTGCGAGTCACAAGGAGTTCAAAATTTGCTGCGCTTGCNATTGTTAGTTTTGCGGTCCCCGATTCTCACATCCGTGAAGTTGAACATTTGCATGTTGATAGATGAAATTTGTCTGCTTGATGACTAATGTTCAAAATACGTGGGAAAACACAGGGAAAATTAACATTCAAATGGCTGCGGAGCATGAAAGNTCTGCTTGATGACTAATGTTCAAAATACGTGGGAAAACACAGGGAAAATTAACATTCAAATGGCTGCGGAGCATGAAAGAAAAAATCACAGACACAAGATAAAAATTGCCTGAAGCACGAAACGACGCGGGTTTCTATATGCGTGAAGCCTAAAAACTACTTCCCGTTTTTAACGCTTGACTCAAGTGAGAGTTCAAGTCTTCTCGTCCCAATGAAAGAACCTCGACATGCCAAGAAACATGGATGCATGATACCACCAAGACTGCGTGTCTAGTCCTCGGGGCACTGAGAAAAATTGAAGGAGTCACTCTACAGTTACGAAACTTCCAAACACCATGGTCCAATTGGAGAAGTCAATCCAGGCTAAAATAGTTCACTTACCACAAGCACATACCTGAGGAAGCAAACGAATGACCAAGCAAAGTTTGACAAGAACTCAGTTCATTTGAAGTTTGACCACTATGAATCATCCAACAAGTTGGATCGGCAACAGCAGGGACTGGAGATGACTTTAGTATTTTTTTGTACAAACGGTAGTAGCACTTTGGAAGAGTTCGGAACGTGCTGCTCAATAAGGTCACGGGCTGATCTAAAGATAACCTACACCCAAGCAACACATGGATCGAAATGGGGACATGGCTTGTCAACGGAATGAACAATGAGCTCTGAAAGTAGAAATCCAAAACGAGGGGCAACAAGGATGGCAGCTTCAGTTGCACTTCCTGTTATTCAGAACCACCAAGGTCACCCCCAGCAGCTCAGCCATGTGGCTACACACGTTCGGGTCTTTGCCGTCGTGAAAGCAGACCGTCAGAGATTCCGTGAAGGGATCTGAATGGATATCCTTGGAGTCCATGCACCCGCTTACGCACAGGCGTAAACAAATGGACAGCCATACAAATTGACAAAAGTAACCCAATCCGGCACAAACGATGCATCTACTCTTCCATGATACTAATCCAAGTTCACCCCATCAAACGGACTTCGAAAGTGTTGGTCCTCAACCAGCCCTGGAGAAACAACTCGCTCATTCTTTGGGTGAAAGCAAGGGCGTCAAAGGGACCAAACGTCCAAAAGGCAAGAGCTCTTTTCAGTCACTATTTCGCTTTCTTATCCGGAGACAGACAGAAAACATTGTTGCTCATCCGGACACTTTGACCAGTGCGGCTCAAGGTCGTGTGGGATCCGTCTGTACCCATTCTGCAACATTCCAGTGTCGCCTGAAGGTAGGATTGGTCTGTCTAGTCACACTGTCAACCAAGAAAACTCTTGCAGGGGCTAGTATGAACATCCGTTTGCCAGTTCTTCTGCTGTTCACCAGGATACCAGAGTGTTGATCCAAAGCTGTATCGCGGTACCATTCAAGTACCAGATACTCGTACTTTAGGTCGCTAGAGGTACTGTGGCAAGCAAATTACAAACATCTAACTTCACCAATCGAACAAGATGAGTAGATAGCCGCAGCTTTGGGGCCAAATCCTTAGATGCGCAAATGCATGCGACATGTTACTGGCAGTTTGGTTGGACGTGCAGTTGCTTCTGAGTTTGTACAGTAGTGGCTAGTTTTGAGAAACGATCGAACATAGATTCTTCCTTGATGAAACAACACATCGTTTTTTCGCACTGCATGTTCGAGCCCGATGACAACGTCATGTTGGGAAATCGAATCCAGGCCCTCATGCAACACTTGGTGCACATGAAGTCCAAAGAGCTGGTAATGCAGCGCGTGTCAACAGCTGCTTCAGTATGCAGCGCTGAAACCAACTCTAGCAATGGTGGTCCAATCAAGCCATCCAAATACAACATCTTCAACCGCTGGGTTTGGCTCAAAATCAGGCTCCCAATGGATCCACAAATTTGAACATGTTTATGTATCTTCAGCATTAAACCATCCATTGTGTTGGGGGATCAACAAACTTGGAGCCATTCCCATCTCCAAAATCCTGGAGAGGGCCAACCAGTGCGGAACATGTCAAGCCTGGTACGTTGTCCCAGCCATTGGTTAGAGAAAACACCGGCACGGGGGGATGCTTCTTGGAGATCTCGTGGGTGAAGTAATCACCTTGTAGCCAGGATTTCGCAATCCATGGATTTCAGGAGAAATCTAGGGAAATCATTGTTTGGACCCCAAACTACAGGGGTTTCCTGCAACACTGCCCAACCAATTCTGGAAACAACTGTTGAAATCGAATATGGGGTGGAGAAAGGACATCTACTGTTGAAATGTTGAAATCATGGTATGTCAAGATGTCAAGAGGCACTTCGCCAGACTGTGGATGAAGCAGGTGCAAAGCTTACTTGGAACACTATGACGAATGCCGTTCAAAATCAAGTCCTGGAAAGTGAGGGCCAAGATAAAATCAGAAACGTCAAATAGCCGGGACAGTGGTGTTCACCACATCCGAAGTTATCTGAATTCCTTACCCAAAGTTGGACCCAACTCACAGAAGTCATACCACCACCTGATGCCATCAAGCATCGAAATCCTTTATCACCCACCAAAGCAGGCTCCAAGAGGTAGGAGAGAGCCACCTTGGCTTGTTCTTGACTGCAGACTGAAGCCCCCGCAAGTTTACCGGCTTTTGCAGGATCAACAATCCTTTGCCCCAAAATCTCTTGGATATTTTCATGTCTGCACACTTCTATCTCAGTGTCAAGAACGACCGAAACCATTTAATGCTTCACTCAGTTTTTCATCAACAAACATGGTTTCCCTCATGAAAAAAGGTGTGCAAAAATAAGAAGACAATGCACGACTGAGAAATGCAAAATAAAACCCAAACAAGTAGTCTTGTTCCAAACCGAAGCTGAACTCTAAATTCTAAACATCAGTGACTCAGTGCCACACGTTGTAACCTCAGATTTGCAGCCACATGTGAAAATATTGCGACTGTGCAAATCCAACCTGCTGAAGTTGTAAAACCTGAATCATCTAAATCTTCCTCTGCATTTGTGGACAATAACTCAGGCTTTCAGATGCAACGGCTTGGTGAGACACTGCTCTGTGTATTCCTGTGCTGTTGAATGGGAAGCTTGGAACTGCCCAGTAACCCACATCTGTCAGGCCGGCGATGAGGATGCCGCCCACACCACCGCCCAGGGAGTGGCCAGTGACGTAGATCGGGTTCCCCGACTGGCGTGGTCTGTCATGAAGACGTGTGTTTCTTTGAAAACAGACCCCAGAAGCCCAGACTAGTGTTTTATCATCATTTTCCATGTAAACATGGCCATATAACTTGGGTAAATCACCCATTTCAGGACAAAACCATGTGAAGAGTGACATGACTAGGTGAGGCTCAAGGGAGAGACAGCACTTTGTGCCAATATGGTTTGAGGAGCAAGGATGTACCACAAAGGCCTAACATCGTTCCCTGCCTTGCCACAACCGTGACTATCCTTAGGCAATGATCGACTGGGGCTGTTGGAATCATGGTCAACTTCAGTATTGGGTCTTGACGAGTTCAAGATCAATGCAAAAAGCGACAACAAACAAACTAAGGATCTGGGAAGATGGTATTTTCTGAGGCAGCCATGGATGCAGAGGACAAGATATCGGTGCTCCAGGTTTTGAAACATAGCATACTCACGCCTTTCTTCAGCCATTACACAGCCGGGAAAACTGCATCGGCCAATAAGCATTTTTCCCCCAAAACCAAACACAGCCACAAGTGTACACTATATACTATATGTCTCCCAAGTGTCTGCTGTGTTCGGAGCGCGCCTTTTTGTCTGGGGCGCGCCTGGATTTGGTGTGATACTGAACGATCGATTGCTTGGAGCTATCATGCGACATTGGCAAAAGTCTGGATAAAGCAAGTCATAAAGCAAGGCACATG
>BGPT01000166.1:376757-401974 GCA_003297045.1 Symbiodinium sp. clade C Y103 | reverse complement strand
CTGCCATGGAAATTGGGGCCGCAATCCGAAGTGGCGGCGCCCCACGAGAATGGGCAGGGTTGACCCAAATGATCCGCTACTGGATGATTGGTGCTTTGTCAGTTTGAGCCCTGTGAGCTCACAGCAACACAAGTGAACATCCGCTTCATNTGGGCAGGGTTGACCCAAATGATCCGCTACTGGATGATTGGTGCTTTGTCAGTTTGAGCCCTGTGAGCTCACAGCAACACAAGTGAACATCCGCTTCATATACATCGACTTCGATTCAATTACTGTAAAAATCCACACAAAATTTACAGGACTAGTGTGCCAAGAGCCAGATACACATGACTCACACCACATGACTATCTAGATGGGGCCATTCCCCACTTTGAACATATTCCAGTTAGTACCATCCACAATCCTTCGACCGCTCTGAATCGCAGAGCTTCGAAGTACTTGTAGAACGCACCGATGGCTCCCTTGTAGATGCCGAAGTAGCCTGCCAAAATGATGTGTTACAAATAAACTGACGTGGATTGAATCACACTGCTGCTGATGATTTTTGGCTGGCAATCCAACTGCTCCATTGAGAAAAAAACGTTCACCAATCAGGTGGCGTCCATCTACACCCCATTGCAATGGCACCTTCCCTGACTCGACACATGGGGCAGTTGGCAAAGTTGGGATTGACAAGCTCCTGCAACGGACTGGTGAGGCCTAGTGCCACTTCTTCGAATGTGTCAAGGACCAACGTGTTGGGCTTGGAATGGCTTGGAATGGCACGCAACCGCTGCCCAACCGCTGCACCTTCATGTCGTTTTGCGCCCAATTGGCATCGTTGGCAGTGCCACGAGTTGCCACAAAGCAGGCGCCATCCTGCAATAGGAAACGCAAAGACAAATCTGCGAAATGGGCAAGACGGCGGGAGCTTAAAGAAAGGCAGCGTGTTGCTTCTGCTCGTGGCTGATACAGCTGAAGCTGCACTGGTATTTGTCAAAGGCAGAATGGACAAAGCATGAAACTACCATCGTTTGTCTTTTTGCAGAGCTTCCTAATCAAATTGGTGTTGCAGCTCATGGGTTTGGCCAGCTCAAACCAACAATTGGGCCATGTTGAAGCTAGCGGCGCTGTTAACGACCCCATAGGAAAACGCGTATTTGCATAATGGGGTGGGGTGGGGTGGGGTTGGGGTGGGGTGGGCTAATAACGTTCATCTGGCTTGTAACACATATTGTATGCTACGCTACTGTGCGTTCTCTTGCGCTTGTGCACATACGTCATGCCACGCTACTGTGCGTTCTCTTGCACTTCGGCACTTACGTCATGTTACGCTACTGTGCGTTCTCTTGCACTTGTGCACATACTGTATATGCTACGCTACTGTGCGTTCTCTTGGACTTGTGCACATACGTCATGCTACGCTACTGTGCGATCTCTTGCACTTGTGCACATACTTTATGCATTTTTATGCTTTGCTACTGTGCGTTCTCTTGCACGTGTGCACATACTTCATGCTACGCTACTGTGCGTTCTCTTAGCACTTGTGCAGATACTTTATGCTACTTCGGCACACACGTGAAGACAGTACGTGTGCTAGACTGAAGATTCAAGACAATGCTATACGACTTGAAGTGCGAAAAGCTTAATCGTCAATTATTTGAAAAAAACAACTTCTTGAAAACCGCAATTACAATGGCGAAAAAAACATAAAAGCTGATAAAGCTGGCCCTCTTGCAAATACCAATGATTTTGGCCCATCGAAATTGTGCATTGGATGAAAAAATGCTCCGAAACGCAGCTTTTGAGCATTTGGCATTTTGAACAATGTTCAAATTCCTCAGGGTCACTACTGGCGCCGGTACCATGTTGAAGGCCCCCCTGCCTGAGTTTCTTTGAACTCTAGTTGGCCAAGAATGAAGTAATTGGCCTGTGGGCGCTGGAGTGATTACACTCAGTGATTTGAGATATTCAAAGACGCTTTCACACTGATTCACAACAATGATTCATCAAGTTGACGCTTTCACAGCTTTCACACCAATACCAATACGGGAGAAAATGAACTGGGGCAGGGATACCTCTGCTTGCCAACCAAGTCACATGCACTTCCGTTTTGTTGTCGTAAGTCAGCCTTGGAGCACAATGCACACTCTTTGCAAGAACCAGCACACAATCTACCCTCCAGTAGTCAAACATGAAGATGGGAAATCCACACTCTCAATGGTAAGCAATAGGGACGGTATGAATAAGGGATTTTGCCTTGCCGATAACGTCAAATTTTGTAGGTGCAACTACAGGGCGCTCAGAGCAAAGCAAAAGACTACCATTCCGCATCTCATCCACACGAGCGTAGCAGATAATTCTCAATCCGCTAACCACTGCTATTTCTGAATTCCTACACGATACAGAACTGCTGCAAACCCTCTGGAGCCCAAAAGGTTGGGGGTCAGCCCTCAGGTCAAGCACCATGAGAAGAAGCAAAAGGGAGCGCAAAAGGTGAATGAGATAGCACAAAAAGTTAAACAAACTCCATACGATCTTTGCTTCTCCTTTTCGAAACTACAAGATCAGAAGCTGACAGGTGGCCGTAGTGTCTTCGGCTCATATCCTACGGCTGTCTATCCACCGAACCAACTACAAATACCCTGAATGTCCTGCATTCCCGGACACAACTTGCGAACATTTTCATGTCAGGGATTTATTTTCATCTATCACTGTTGCTTTGCTTCCAAAACCCTTCCAAGGAGACTCCCAGCCGCAGTTGCAGCTGAGTGTCGCCAAGGACAATTCTTCGATGGATCCTTTGATCACCTGGCAGTCTGCCAGGACACATTTCCGGCCACAAAAACAACCATCCAACAGAGGTGCCTGGGTTTGTCTGATAAATGGGGTACCCCAAGAAAGGCGACGAAACTTTGCAATTCTTTGGGGTGCAACCCCAATTATACTACAAACCTATATCCCATTATCAGTTGATAAAATCCCCAGTTTTGATGGAAAAAATGAAAACAAAAACCGTGGTTTCGATGGTTCAGTCATGTTCAGTCTGTCATTTTGGATACCAACTCCATCTCCCCACAGCAAAACCCATGTCCAGCACCTCGAAGCCTGCCGCGTCGCATTCGGGGCAGTTTTCGACCGCCTCAAACTCTAAGTCCGTCCTCGAAAGTCAAAACGATAGGTGGAAACCACTGGGGTACTGAAGCTGATAAGCAAATAAGATGCACTTTAGAGGCTTTCGAAACTGGGATGGATTTAAGAAGTGATGTTCCAATCTGAGTGGGAAACTCGGTTGGTACCGCGTGCTGGTGGACTTTGTTGGGTGGGTTCCACAAGAGAATAGCCATGCAAAGTCGAACAACATGTGGATGAAAACCCACCACTTGTTGACTTTGTGGCAGCTTCGATCGGTTCCCATCTTTGCCAAAATGGTGCAGAAAATTCAGCTCGAGTTTCTCTTTTCAGTGAATGTGCAGAGAATTAGGTTAAGTTCTCCCTGCCAAGCGACCCACAATAAGCTAAAGCAGAGAACCTGCGAGGGACAGCATATTCTCGGTGGCCAACTTTGTTTTTCAAGTGCGATTAAGTCTGAGAATGATCATCAGTGATCTATCTTTAGTTTGGATCTACACAAACAACAATGATGCTTCAAATGCGTTGACACAGTCAGGAAATCGACTGCGACAGACCTGATTGGGAGAGAGCCTTTTTGCTCTAGCGGCAATCAGAAACTGTAGATTACATGTATTACTTTATTATTATCCCCAATTTAAACAGAACAGACAACTTCTGACTTGCCGCAGCTCCTCTCGCCCCCCCAAAAGCATCCAGCATTTTTTGGGGTCACTTTGGTCAATGACCTTGGAATGCAGAGAACCACGTTTTGACACATGGTTCCGCAGCAAATAAGCAGTTGTACAGCTGCGAGCCTTGACATAGCCTTTGCCTCGGGCCACAAAAATTGGGAGTGTGAACCTGACCTAATGCCATGGGCATGGACATGTTCAAGAGGCACATCCCAAGAGTGGATTCCCCTCGAAGATAAATCCAGACGGAATCGGGCTCCAGATTCCCCACAGTCCACTTGACATGGCCACGAGGGTGTACAAATACACGGGAAACTACGATTGGTTGCTGTTTTGGACACTAACACATGGTGCGTGTTGTCAGCCCAGGCGCCATGTTCGGGTCGAAAAGGTGTAAGATCTCCTGGGCGCAAAGGTCAGGCCATGGTTGCAGCTCCGAAACCAAGATGTTTTCAAAAAAAGGAGGGAACAGATTATGTCGGCTATTGTACTTTGAAATATTTCGACCTGCATCAGGTTGATGTTCAACACAGCACCAAAGGCAGCTAGCTACCAAGTGCGGATGGCATCGTGACTCCTGCTCGAAGATGTTCTCGTCTGCTTGCAGGTCCTGGATGCGAGATCCAGAATCAGGGATGACAAGGACAAGATGCTGCTCTTGTCGATAAAAAAACACTGTTTGAAGTGTGGAGCTGTGACGGTCAAACTATGAGGGGCAATGTGAAAAATACGGATTTCTTGAGGTTTCAAAATGCAAGCATCATTCAAACACTACCCCGTTATAAAGAGAATAACATGTCAATTCTGCCTGGCCAATAGTTGTATCTGTTCACTGAAGTCAGACCTCAGGATTGTCACTTCACAGCTTCAACCCCTGCCACAGCTGCGCCTTCGCATCAGCTGGGTATGAGCATAGCCCTGCTGCAAGCAGAGCCTGAGAGCGCCCCAATTCTCAGGATGGAAGACATCCTATGTTCCTTTGGTGTGGTAAATCCAATAAAGTACCCTGCCCAAATGGAGGCTTCCTCTTGAGTTTGCCATATAGGGAAACTACATTTTGGGGTCCTCTGACAGCCAGTGGTGGCTGGGCCATGCCGGCAGACAAGTGGGTATCAACTTTCAACTCATAAATTGTACAGTCTTTGGAAATGCACTTGGGCTTGTCCAAAAACAAGAATACAGTGGTTTGAAGTTTGACACCTCATTCTCGCGATTGAAAAGTCAATCATACCAAGCTGTTAATTCTCCACCAGCCATGCCTTGAGGAGGCGAGGTCCATCTGGCGGATCAAAAAATGCAGACAATCCCATCATCGGGAAGAAAACAACTTGCAGTGTTACACATTGCACGTGATGTGTATATCTATTATAGATGTACATGTATACACATTCTTAAAAATGTTTTTTTTTCATGTTACATGTATATATACATGCAGTGTGTATCTCTTGTAATGCAATATGGACCCTCAATTGATGGGGACCATGAATTGGCCCTGGATCTCACTCTTGTGCACGGGTCCCCGCCTGGCCACATCTGGGAGCGCCCCGGGCCATAACAGTTTGAGCTTCGTTGAAGTTTGGTTGATGGTTAGCACTGGAAGTCAATTGATTGTGTCAAGGCTTGAAGAAAGGCAATAATACGAAGAATTGACACGCATCTTTAAGCCTCCTGAACATCATGCGATGTATCTTCAGTGGAAAAACAGCATTCTGCGTTAAAAAAAAGGCTTGATCATCGCAGGAGCATTGTCCAAATATGCTGGCCAGCTATGCAAGACACTGAGAATGGCTGATGAAGTTGAAAAGAGGCAAGACAAGGATACATTCAAGAATGGAGGGAACCCCAACGCCCATTGATGGCTCTGTCTTATTTCAAAAGGGAAGCCATGATGGGAGCACGGAGTACTTGCTATTTTTGGTCAAATCCGCGTCAGTTCCCAGCAAGTTCCAATGTTGAGCACAGAGTCCAGGAGAAGCTGAAATAATGATTGATTGGGTCTTGCTTCAGAAAAACATTTTGCACTTTTTCAGGCTTGCAGGAAAAACCGAAGCAACTTGCAAATCCATTTTCTGTCGGCTGATCTTCCAAAAAACATCTCGCGATCTCCAACCAACAAATCAGCACTGTTTACTGCTGTTGATGAAAGTGCTGATGGACGCAGCGATGACGCTTTAAGTTTTGGAAGATCTCACCGACTACGGCCCAGGATAGGGTCACTTTGCGGCACCTGGCAAGGCAACGAAATCATTGATTGAAACACCAGAGAAGGATATTGAAGGGCCATTGTCCTGAGACTTCAAAAACAATATCACATTCTGGGACTTGCCAGGGAATTTATCGAAGAAAACAAATCATGACCAATTATCAACTGTTTTCAAACAAATGCTTCCACCGTTCCGCTGCAAGGCACAGAATCTTGATTGGTTCAATTGAAACTCCAGAAATTTGCCCATTCCGTGGCACAGTTGAAGGCCTTTCGATGCAGCGACATAGGCATCCAGCGTCTTGATGGCAGAACCATTCCCCAAGGCGGCCTGGCAAACAACTTTGCCAAAAAACCAATCCAGGTACACAAAAATGTGAAATTTTGGGATCCAGGAAAATTAGCCCCAACCTGTCCTTCCAAATCTTCCAATCGATCCTTTTTGTAAGCGGGTCGTCGCTGCATGTTGCTACCGTTGGGTTACTGAAATTGGTCCATTTGAATCCACCCTCCACTTCATCTCATCAGTGCCTTGGCCACTTCTGTTCCTGCTTTGAAGTCTGGAACCTGCAGGGAACTCTGGACTGTGGACATCTGTGGACCAGATGGTAAAGAGTTGATTCTACTGGTAGGATTTACATTGCTATGAAAGGTAAACATCACTTTCCCACATTGAACACACATCCAAGTGAAACTGCACGGCCTCATTGTAACAAGACTTGCTGCGTGCCGGCCATCTTTTGCTACTCAGTTCGCGTTGGCGGAGAGAGACATTAACAGAAATCGATCATGTGACGAAAATCGCCTTAAAAGATCTAAGACCGATGGAAGGCTTCATGACATGGGCTCGCCACCCGACCTACGCAACCACTCCAGCTGGCTACAACTTGCAAGCAGCTTTCGGACCAGGTGCTTGTGAAATATCGAGCATTCTTTCAGCTCAAGAACATTAAAGGAGATGTTATCATTTTTGAAAGACTCTTCTACTCATATAATTTCATGTTAGGTCTGCCAGCATCATCTGAAAGATTGGAGGCAAGCTGCGTTTTGAAGATATTTACATTGGCTGAGGGTCGCATCCCTCTGCGTATCCCACTACCATAGAGCTTTGTCTCAGGGTCCACCAAAAACAGGTGGCATCCCTGCAGAAACTAGGCGGACTAGGCTAAGCCTAACTTTGTCGTGTCTCATCCACATCATAGACCAATGTCATGAAGGACATGATCTCGTTGGGCAGCAGGTCCTCAAAGTGGGCCAAACATTGGCATCTCATCTGTGCGGATTTGAGGATCACATTGACAAGTGATAGATATCAAAACCATCTGCACTAAAAACAATTAGACTTATTCTACACTAAAAAATAGACTCATAGATCAAGACCAACTGCGTCCCATTCACTATGTCGGAGAAAATGGGCAGTGCTGCTCATCAAGCTGAGCAAAGTCGGTCACAGTGTGATTGGTGCAGCAAATTGAACAATGCATGACCTATATTTTCTGATTTGCACATACCCACACACACACACAAACACAAATACACGATAGGAATGCTAACACATCCACATTCAATGCATGCACAGTACTGTACCATATGCACAAATTGTGACATTGTGATAAATCTCATCAAAACTGCTGCCGCTTTTAGACAGGTCAGTGCCAGGCTCACATTTTCCTGGTAGCCAAGGTTCTGGTCTTTTGTTAACCACGAACCTGGTCAGAAAGAAAAGTCTGCTTGGATTGGACCCATCATGGCTGACATAGCTCATGATATGTTGACAAGTGCTTTGGTGGAGTGCTCTGTCCATGAAAACTCAAACATGCCTAGTGCAACCAAGTCAGAGCGAAGCAAAACCGTCTCTCCAACATGAAAACCTCAAATGAATTCAAATGATATTCATTCCCTGGAGTCCTTCATGACTGGAATGGTCTACAACAATGGCAGGCAAGCACTGGAATAAATGAACCAAATAAGCAACCATTTATTTACCATCAAGACCTTCCAGCAAAATCATTGGCAAAGCAGATAGCATTTGACCAAGAACCCTTGCGTGTCCAAGCTACAACAAACATTAATTTTTCTTTTGGAAACAACGGAGGGCGTACCATTTATCATCTCTTACCTCTTGATTGTCCAATGGGGGTTGCCGCTCTTTTCTCATCAACCAACTAAAACCAGCTGGTGGGAAAGTGGGAAAATCACATCCATGACAAATGGAGCTTGTTTGAACATAGAGCACTTCAAACTTAATGGATGAGAACATACTTTTCCCCATTTGAATGACAATGATTTGGGCCTCTCTCCCAATTCTAACCCAAGCCCAAATGCCAAGAAAACAAAAAATGCCATTTGTGGAATCCGTCTAGATCCGTCTAGTAATTCACCGACTAGTAGGAAAAGGACATCTCCAATGGTCGATCATCATCTTCGTGAGAAAGGCCATGCCTTGAGCCAATCCCATATCTGTACAGTGGTTCAATCCCGAGTTTTGATGGTAATGCTCAAATCACTCGTTTTTTCATACATTCACCCTAGTTAACTCTACCTAAGGTCGCCCCAGTTGTATTGGGATATTCGGATGGGATAAGGGTACAACTAGTGGCCCAACTCTCCATAGCCAAGAAAATCAAGAAACCACTTGGAGTCGAAGGATGAAATGTTTTGCTTCACCGTTCCGATCACCTCTCCAGTGTCATTGCCGCCAGCAGCGACCACGGTGGCTTCCCAATGGGACTCGTCGCTCCAAAAACTGACGTCTTTCAGCTGGAACCGGGTCTGCGCTATCAGCTCACCTTGCACTGGAAATGGCTCGAACTTACCCTCATCTCTTCGCAACTTTTCATGGAATGTGATGAATTTACCTGCAGCTTTTTAGGGTCTATACCCAATATTTGGAGAAACCTGATGGCGAAAGCAGAACACTGTTGGATTATTCGACACAAATCAAATAGAGATATCAAGTGTGAGAAAGCTTTAAGCTCTAGCATATCGCACAGCGTCTGCCCGGTGAATCGCAAGTCTATTTCCCTTCATCAGAACCTCGTCATGAGAAGTCAACTGATTGTAGTAGGTAAGAAAGGTGTTTCAGCTAGTCTATGGTATTTGGTGGCCACAAGCACCTGAATTTAGGAACCGGAAATGGCGTAGACCCTGGGACAGAATTCAGAAATCAAGTTCGGTGCCAAAAAGAGGACATGCACCCGCCGAGATGATGCTTCACCAACAACTTGTGCCCCGGTTCACCCGAAGACACATTCAGAAACAAAAACAACATAAGTTACAAACAGCAGGGCACCACCATCTGCGTATGACTCAAGAATATGAAGACTGTATAGTCATCATTTTGTTCTATACTCAGCTGGGTTTGCCTCAAAAACAGGGTCGGGTTTTCACGTGAATTGACTGGGGTATTATCATACTCCCAATTCAAGAAGGCATTTTAGGGTCTCCCGGACTGTTTTTGGATTTACTCATAGATACTCATATCATATTACACTATTCGCTGGTTAAATCCTATTTCAAGGCATACCATGTACATCTCATGGTTTGTCATCATCATTACATATCCTATCAACAGCTGCCATATTTTCTTGGGGGTTTCCATGCATCATCACTTTTTTGGGACGAAGGCCCACCAAAAACAGCTGATGTCAGGATGTCTGATGTCTCATCCAAGCCGCGGCTGGGCATTCGGTGGATGTTGTACACCACGGTGAGTTCCCATGGCTCCGAGTCCACGCTCACTTCATAGCTCGGCTGTGACGACTGGGAGCACAACCTCGCAAGGGATGAACTCATGATGAAGTTGTGGATTTCTTAGATTTCATTGGGGTTGAACGGAAGAGTAGGGATCACAATGGGGTTTGTTGTTTTTGATATGTTTACAAAGGCTCTTTCATTTCCCTCAGAAGTTCAAAGCCCAACTTGGGATGCCAAGACATCTACAAAAAAGGCAGCCCAACATCCACCACACTTTATCAAATCCCTTTAAAATAATCCCTTTACCAAATCCCCAAGTCTATATTCACCAAATTGTGACCATCAGCTCCCCGTGACCCCGCCCAAGGAACCAAAGCTCAAAGCTGGAGCCGATGGTTCCCCACATCTTACGACCTTCCAAGGCCACCAGTTTCTTAGGCCCGGTCGTATCCACATAGGCCATCTTTTCCAGGAAACCAAAGAGCAAATGTCCATTGGACCAGGATCCTGGGATGGAAGATCCAGATCTCCAAGAGGTGCAGTGGATCAACTGGCCTTTCGACTTGTGAATCATATGGAGGGGGTACCACCAATGACCTCTGAGGCTACCAGTACTCCAGCAGTGTTCAAACACCTCTCCATTTATACTGTCGTCCTATGATCCCCAATATATTGGTTCGTAGAATCCCTTGTAATCATGAACCAACCTCGGTTTCAATGCTGACTTTTTAGGGTGCCAATCAGTGCACTGACTTGACCTCTACCTGAAAATGGCGGTGCACATCAGAATGATATGAATCTCGTGCATTCTGCGTCCGGCCCATAGACAGGGAGCCCATCTGCCGTGGCTTGTTGTCATCCCATGACTTGATTTTAAGAGATCCATGGGATGACAGTTTTGCCAGTGTCCCAATCTGTCCATCCTAATCCAGCCAATTGGCGGCATGGCTGGTAAAACAACACTCTAATTTCAGTGTTGCCCAGGTGTCACGTTGTGAACACCCATCAGAGTGGTTGCTGTGTATGAAATCCAAAGCATCCCTTTGAGTTCAAAATCCAAATGGGAATCAAATGAATCTGCATGTGTCAAATGAACCAGCAAGCCATCCCACCCATCGAAATGTCTCCCAAGAGTCCTCTGAAAATTTTGATTTGTTGATCTGTGCCTGAACTCGACAGTGCCGTAGCGTTTTCGTAGACATCGAAGTGCCAAAGCTTGGTCCACAGTCCTTGTGAGGTGCGACAAAGACGTCACCAAAAAACATCTGAGCTGGGGAGTGGAACCAGACATGGCTTGCGCCAACTTGCAAGTTTCACTTTTCTTTGGAAAAAGAAAGAACAGGAAACAACCGAGATGTTGGGATAGAAGGAAAGATCCACTACGGAATCAAAAGCTTAGGGTCACACCAATTCAGTAGATTTAAAAAAATTATGGACTTCAATAGATCTGGTTTACCTCAACCAGATCCTGAGGGATCTGATCATCTTTCCAAGTCTCCCAGCACATCATACTCCTGCAGCATGGATCCCAGGTTCCCCCGTTCGATTTGGTTCACCGTGTTGGGGGGAATCACCTCGTTCCAGCTGAAGTTGGCCGAACCACAGACGGGTTGTCTCAACCAGGCTAAGACCTCCGAGATGATCATAGCAGTCGCCACAATGATGCAGAACCAGACGCAGCAGTTCCAGTGGGGCATCCGCTCCCGGAGATTTTCCAAACATCGTTCGGAGTGCTCCTCGTAGTCGGACTCCCCGGATTCGGAATCGGCCACCGGTTGTGGCGAGTACTTCGTACTCGCCATGCCAAGGCGCTGCAGCACAGGGGCTGTCAGCAGCTCATTGCAGCGTCACTTGGTGTTCAAATGGCTTCATAGATATGCAATGATTATCACGTTCCCTGGCTGCTCACCGAAAAGCCCCACAGGTTGCTGAAAACACCATCTTCAAATCAAGGCACAGGATGTATTTTTGTAAACACCCTATGTGTTTTTCTTCAAATTTCTATTTGAGGAGCTGAGAGATCATAGGTTCCTCATTGCTACCTCTGTTATATCATTGTCATTACTTCCGAATCCCTTCTACTGGCAAATCACGGTGGCGCACCTAAAGCAACAGCATCAATGGGTTGTCTCTCGAAATGCCTTGAAGCCAAACCCGGGTGGAACCTTCCCAGCCACATAGAGTGCAGCGCTGGCATTCATCAACACCATTTCGCGCACGGCCAGTCGGCCCCTCCAAATGGTGCCGGGAGGTACTGGAGGGGTGGGCCATCCTTGTTAGAGAATGTCATGATCCAGGTAATTAGAACACAAACTACGTGCGTTCCACGATGAGAATGAAAGTAAACCAAGCTTACAGGTTTGTCATAGATTGAAGATGCATCCAAGTCCATAAGATTCGTCCAGTACTATCTTATTTCAATGGGCGCTGACATTCAAAGCAATGGGAAAAGCATAGGTGTAAACTGCACAGGATAGTTGCAATAGTCTGCTGCAAAGTGTGGTGACAAGTCCAGGCATCACCTGTTGACCTGAGATAAGAATCAGTTTCCGGACACATCGGGGACATCATGCTTGCGTCGAACTTGGAAGGATGATACATTGCTGTGGGCAAATTCCCCCGAAGTGACCGATGCATGGCTTCCCCAGAATATCTAAGTTGAATCCGGTACAGTAGTTGAGCACCAACATCATCAAATGAGTTTGCCTGAAAGAGGACACCCTTAAATTTGACAGTTGATAATCATTTTTCCTTCTTAAAACATATTAAAACCACAATTTTATGAGTACCTTATCGTAACTCCCATTTTTTTGGACACAACCAGATGGGATCTCACCAGCTTTCTGGGCTTTGGAACCCACCCTTCAAGAGCTCACGCATCTCGATGGCATTCTCCTCTGGGCTGTTGCCAGCCACCTGAGGTCATCACTGAAAAATCCGGTTCAAAACCTCGCTTTCCCCGCCAATGCCGGAAAAACATGGGAAAATCCCTCACTTCGCATCTCCAATGGAACAGCGTAACCATGAGTAACTTACATCAGTAACTTACATCACCCGTTGTCACTTATATTTAATCTATCTATCTTCTTAGGCAATTTCGGTGTGCGCCTCGGAGAGTGGATGTGGTGAAACGCCAAAGTCCGAGGGCTGGACCTGGCGAGGATCCACATGGCTGTCGGGTCGGAAGAAGCGATGCAATGTATCACTATATATCTCTCTGTATAACTCATAACTAGGCGGAAAAACCCTGCAAACCCCAAAGTCTGAATGAGTTATCGCTTACATCCATGTAGGATGCCTGATTCTTGCAGCTTTAACGGATCATCCTTCAAAAGATCATCCCCAACAAAGATTGGCAAATGTTGGGCTGTCACTCTACTCCAAACCTCCACATTTTCGAGCCCCAGCTGAGTGCACTGACCTCGTACTCCTTGATTTCTCCATCCTTCAACTCCCACACCTGTGGCAGTGCACCAAGGCAATAAGTTTGTGGTGTTGTGTCAAAAATAGGATCTTGAGAACAACATATACTATATTGCAGGCCTTGAGCAAACGACAATGTATTGAACTTCTTCAACATAACTAGTCAGTGCCGCACCAGGGTATGACGCAAAAAGACTGCCAAAGACAAATCCGTTACATAGAGCTCTGGCTGAATGCTCCATCTCAACAAGGCCATGAAGCTCTGGCTGTTGCCACAATTGGATGAACTCCCATCTGCATAGATCTGAAAATCATCCCCGCGCCAGGAATGCCACCCTTTATGAAGGGTTTGCTGGTTGACTTTCGCAGCATATTTCTGATCTTCTGAAGTTGTTTGAACACACAAAACAACCAAAAGAACACATGGCAAGTCCGTCCCACCTTGGAGCGTCCTTCGATGGAAAGCTCATCCAGACCTTCACAGCCGTGTACAACCAGCGCACGTTTCATGCCTCGGGCTCTGAATGTCAGGAGCTGTGGCAGCTAAATAATTGTGTGACTTGAAACATTCTGTTGTTTTTGGCATTTTCAATGTGGGAGAAACACACAATCCTGAAAAGCTACAAAGCATGGAAAAAACATGTCTGTGTATGCAATGGCTTTAAGAGTACTTCAGCATGAAATACTGCAACAGAAGCTACTTCCAACTTGCTGAGGTGCGGCACCCAAAAGTTTGAAGACTTCCACGAAAAGTCGTCCAAGGCTGGCGGTGTAAACACCTCAGAGGAGTTTGAGCTCTGCGAATCATCACTGGCATTCTCTCGAACAGAGAGTTGTCGCCACGAGGATTCTACTGCTTGGCAATGATCACCCGTAAGAATATACCTTTGATGCTTTTGAAAGAGTAGTTGAAACCAATCCCAGTTGTTGCAGCCTCTCTGCCTTTGCCACCGTCATTCCGTCTGATTCTGATCCCCAAAAGCAAATCCGAAATTGTACAGCAATGGCTCATCCACCCCAGAGTTGAAGACCCTGTGAGCATGCATCCGATCAGTGAGATGCCAGAAATCCCATGGTTTGACAGCAATTCTGAGATCTTTCCTGCACCGTTCTCATGAAGACCCTTGTAGAAGCTCCCAGCTGTCTTCCCCAATCAGTGACTGGGTGCTCCGTGCCACACACCATGGCATCTGGCTTGGCAGGGTTCGTCAAAGGTCCCAAGATGTTGAAGACCTCGACACCGGAGGAACGTCCACTCGAGTGGATCAATGCCAAAAATGAAGCGGCTGACCCCAATCAACCCAACAGGGCAACATACCAAAAACATGTTGCTCAAAC
The DNA here is from genome assembly GCA_003297045.1 of Symbiodinium sp. clade C Y103. Classification (NCBI taxonomy): domain Eukaryota; class Dinophyceae; order Suessiales; family Symbiodiniaceae; genus Cladocopium; species Cladocopium sp. clade C. Next base: position 387,529 of record BGPT01000166.1, on the reverse strand, counting down.
TTTGGCACCCAAAACTCGCTTTTCATCCCATCAACTTGGGAATTGGATGTACACGAAGGTCAGCCAGTCTCCCATGCTCCCAGTCCTTTGGCTCCCAACCGTTCGGATGCCCAACTCCTGGACACCAACGCCGGAGAATGGTGATTTTTGGGTCAGCCTCAAACTCTCATGGCCCATGGCCCAGCGCCCATCCCAACCCCGCTCCAAGCGAATGGGGCCCACGTGTTTCATGGCCGGATGGTAGGACCTCGCGGAGCAAGGATAGGGTGGTCAAGAGGTTTAACAATCTGCCGAAGAAATCACGAACATGGAGTTATTGCAATTTATTATGGTTCCATCCACCTTAGGATCGACTTGCAAGTTGGAAGCAGCACCTATGTGCAGCATCTGGATCTGACATGGCCATGGCGGAAGGCCAAGAAGTCTTGGTGAATCCATGGAGATGGGTACTCAATTCTGAAGCTCTGGTCCGATTTCTGGTGATCTGTTGGTTGAACCTCAGTCTTTTGGGGTTCAATTCCTGTTTGACGAGTTGCAACCCAATTTCCCGACCATGGAGTGATCTGGTTTTTTGGACCTTGCGAACAAGAAAGCGAAGCTGCCGGCCGCTAGCACGGGGGCCACCTGGCAAGGGCCAAATCATTGGGCTGTCGACCCAAATCGGATTATCAACCAGTTGAGTCAACCCTAAAAACTTATCGCAAAATGGGAGGATTGTCCAAAATTTGGTCCAACCAAACGCCACAACCACGTCCCAATTTGTCCCACTGCTGTGCGTCCGCCTGTGATGGTCCAACTTCCAGCTGAGCTCCCAAAGCCTTGCCGGTCAGGGGGCCAAGGTTGGACGGTTGATGGTGGTGTGTCCATGGCAGATTTCACAATTTGTGGCGTTCCGAAAAGGCAAACCTTCATGGACATGTTCTGCAAATCGTAGTGCAAAACACCTTCATTAATAGGTTCATCCATCAGGCTTGAATGGTCTGTGAAAGTGGTGCACCATCCTCAAGAATGGAAGGTTTGAAGTTTCAACCTACAGTCCCACAAGCGATGCTCACAATTCATTGGCAAAAAGAGGTGTCCTCACCACAAGTAGGTCCATTTATAGAAACATAGCTATACACCGCCATTATATGATCTCCAGAAGTCATGATACTTTACCAATTTTTTTGCTTCATCGCCTTTTCTGTCCTCTCTAATGATGCGTGCCACTCCAGTGCCATAGCCATACAGCGCTTTGCGCTTTGCACTGGCCTCTGCGGATCTTTTTACATTCCTCTTAGCTTTCTTTGAAGGCTCCAGCTTTGCGGCTCTCTCCTTTACAAGAGAATCATCCCAAAATACTCGAGCTGCTGCTTGCTCTGCCTCTGGTTTTGTGCGGCGGACCTTTCCTCTGTACTCTTGTTTCCTCAGACGAGCAGTTACTCGAGCGTTGTCAGTGAGTAGCAACTTGGACTTAAAGTTGCCGTCCGCATCCTCGAGAGTCTCGTAGGTCCCAAATGGAGGATCGCCAGGTTCAGAATGAAGCAAGCGCCTCACTCGAAGCGTTGTGGCTGACGAGATTTCCAAGATGGTTCAGAGGGGTTCAGATTGGAAACACAATTACATACTCTAGTGGTGAAACCAATTTCTTGCGACATCTTGCAACTAAGCCACATGAAGAAATCGATCGTCGCACCTTTGAAGTTCTCGCCATACTTGCCCCAATCAAAACCCCACAGCCGCCCAGGTGGTGGAGATCGTGGTGTAAATGTTGGCCTTGGAGCACCACTAGAAGACCTTGGTGACTAGAAACATGTCTTCTGGAAAGCCGCGAAATCTGAGAAGAAAACTGAAAGACCTACGAGTACAGTGCCAAACAAGTTGTAAAATGCAAAGCACAGAAAATGGCAGGAAGGGAGACAGACAGAACAAAGCGAGGGTGCCAAGACATGTGGCGAAATAAATCTCTACATCTCCGAAAAGTGTCTGAAATCAAGAAGGCTGAAAACAACTAAGAACAGCTGATTCTGGGGTGCCCTGAGTCGAGGAACGCTTTCTGCTTGGCCTTCGGGGAGCGACTCCTCCTCTTCCTGGACCTGGATTTTTGATCTCTTGAAGAAGACGAAGAAGTGCTGGCCTTTCGATTCTTTCGGGAGGACTCCGGACTCCTGGCTTTTTCATTCCTCGAAGACGAACAATTCCTTGATGAATCACTTGACGATGAAGACGAAGCAGCCATGATTTACCGCTGTTTTGGAGAGTAATCCGGGGACAAGAGCCTTGATTGCAGGGGTAAACGCGAAGATTGCCTGAATTGGAAGGTTCTGAAGCATGGTAAATCTCTTATCTGCCTTATCTGCTCTTGTTGCCAACGGTCTGATGCTGATATTGTTGTTCAGTGCGAGGATCGTTGCTGAGCCGAGCTGCGGAGATTTGCAAAGGGACGGTTTGAAAAGACACACAGAGCGTCATGGCTTCAAAATGTCCGGTGTTTAAGGTTCATGTCTGGAATGAAAGTAAACTCAGCAGGAATCCAAATGTGTTTCCAGAGAAATCCACGTAGGCAGTCCTATATTCTACATGACATTTCCATGGTCTTGAGGATGCACACAGAATAAAGTCCGTTCCATCTTGCGGTTGAGAAAGTCATATAGTATTGCCCATAAATAAAACCGGCAAACAAATTGGATGTAAATCCCATCTCCTATTTCTATGAACCCCAAAATCCATGAGTCACGGGCTGAATCCAAGTTTTCATGCTAAAATTTCCAGCGTAAATCAGGTAAAATCATGTATCCAAAATTTTCGATGCTTAAGCCCCCTTGCATTGTCGCGTAATATCCATATCCTTCCACCGCCACTGAAGAAAGAGCGCCTCGAGGATGTCTGCAGCACCACTCTTTGAGGAGGCTGCACGATTGCCGTGCTTCACGATACGCACCTGGGCAGAATCTGCCAGTTTTTGGGTCAGTCTTTCCTATCAAATAGCAACATCAAAAATATATCAATACAAATGAAAAACTATAAAATCAGTCTTTTCCTTTGAAGAAATTAACAAACATTCACGAAATCAAGATAAAATCGAGAGAGCTGGTCAAGTAGGAAGACGGACCACCTAAGTACCAAAACTGCCTCATAACCCTAGTTCCCCTTACTTGACAGTAGCTATAATCCCAGTTATATACAGTACATACGTTGTACCATTGGAAAATGTTGGCAGCTGAATCCCGTGGATCCCTGACACCAGCTCCAGCTGCCAGAAGCCCTGCAGCTGTGGAGATGTTGAAGGTGTCCTGACGCAAACGGACGTTGCAAAAAATCAGTGGATTCTTCGGGAATTTAGAGGATACAGATTCGTATGGATGTGTCTGAAAATGGCGGATCGCCACCACATGGTAATTTTGATAGGGGAACAACATAATTTAGGGGCAAACAAAATCATATATCAGTTGCAAATAAAGCACGTAACCTTGCAGCAAACCCCACCGCATAATCGTAGCAAAGTTGTTTGGTCCCTCTGCCTTCAAAGCCCAAGCCTCACATGCCCATCTTTCCTTTGGGTACTTGTTTATTCATCTTCATCCAAACATGAATAGAATATCAATGGATTGGACTCAGGGAACCATGCCTGTTGCCTGTTGCTTGTTGCCCTTAAACATAGGAGTTTCCTGTAGATTTCTTCTTCCATTTTTTGGAGAATTGCTGAGTAGCTTCTGTTGAGATGTTAGTTCGGGCAGCCCCGCTCCTGGCCATCGCCACCGGTACCCACTATGTCAACTACGAGGTCGTCAGCTGATCGTGGCACCTGCACCGCGACACATGAGGAAATCCACCAGCTGAGGTTGTCGCATTGACAACTTGGCTGTAAGCACAGTTTATACCACATCCAAAAATCAAGCTTGACATTTTTCAACCAGTTACTGACTGGGCTGCACATCCAAACTACAGTAGGACAAACATCCAGCTACTCATCATTTACGCAGAACATCTGCTTTACCCAGGAAAAGCACATATCGCCATTTACCATATTAGTGCAAGGAGATGTTTATTCACCATATCAGTGATGTTTTCCATTACCGTATCACATATAAAATTCTATATCAGTCAACATCAGTGATAAAATCAGTGATACTTGGATATCCTTTTCATTTATATCACATATATTTGATATTTCAGTGATGTTTTTATCATTTGCCCAACAAAATTCAGAGAGCCACCTCCACAGGCAGCGCGTTGGAACGCATGACATGGGCCAAGGAGTGCACCTAAAAAAGCCGCCAGAGCCCGGGCCGCGTGGGAAGAGCCGTGCCAAATGGTCGAGGTTGATCCAATTACCTTTTGAAAAACTCCAAAGAAAAGTGAACGAAAAGGAAGTGGCTGCAGAGTTATTTTTCATATCTATTTTTTTTTCCGAACATCTCTCAAAGTTAGAGATACTTATCTAGTATCTATCTAGTTGGTCACCAATTTTCCTGGTGACAGGGGCCGTTCTGCTTCCTTTCCCGATGATGAAACGTCACTGCCGGCTGGGATGGCCGAGCAATTTCAGAGCTACACTTTTCAAGCCTCAGTGGCAGCAGGTTGGGAGTTGCCACAGATGGATCATTGATGACAACCAGGGCTGCTGGGTTCTTGTGGATATCAAACTGCCACATCATCATGACATCATTCCAGCTAAAGGGGCTGCTTCTACAAGATCTGCTGATCTTTCAATAGCAAATGGTCCACCACATCCAGCCGCCAAAAGTGCCAGTTGTTTGGAGTTCGTGGGAAAGCCAGTGCGTTTGTAACTCACCCACAAAGCTCAACCCTGGGTGTCTGCGACGTGAGCAGGGCCAAGAATGCACCCACTTGGGCAGGGCTTGCCTGGCAAGTGGCTCAATGCTGATTCTTCACAAAGAAATCTGCGATGACAAAAGAATGGCTTTTCTTCACCAACATTTGAGCCTCAAACTCAGCAATGCCATCCACTGAGTTTCAAATTGCCATGACTACAATTGGCATGTGAGAGTACCGCCACATTTTTGAAAGCAGCCACTCGCTCTGCAATGCACTGAGAATTTGGTGCATTCTGCCCATCTATATAATCAAAAGATTCAGACATTCTCAAATTGGAGTTCTGTGTCCTTTCCAAGTTTCAGATATTTCAATGACAATCTATCCTGAGGATGAACGGAATATCAGAAGTCTAAGTCATGCTAATATTTGTTATATATACATAGTCTTAGTTAGTTATACCTCATCATATCCCCAAAATACTATCCCTGTTATACCCCCATTGTATTCCCAGTTAAAATGGTTCCCTTTCCCGCTTTCCAGCCGCCTCACCCCCCATAATCTCCCGCATCGCTGAGCTGGCCTTCGGGAGGGATGGAAAGATGGTGGAAAAAGACATGAGCTTTTTAGCCCCTGAAATGGAAAATCCATCATGTTTCTAGCAAGCATCTCATACAAGAAACAGGAACATTCTTTCTGCATCTTCCCATTAAAAACCAAGAACTCTACTTTAAGTGGGGAATCCCTTCAAACATGGACAACCTGATAACACTAACTACTGAAAACCAACTAATCCAGCAGGGCCAAAGGCATCCAAACTTTTGGGGAAATTGTTGTAGAAACATGTAGAAACCAGGCCTCCTCGCCAGTCAAGGAGGCGCCAGAAGCCAAGGCTTTCACGCAGGCCTTTACACTGCCGCCTGTCAGTTAGTTTCCTGCTGGGATGATCCCCTAATGTGAACCCAGGATTAGTCCGCCAATGTATAGGGAGGGTACCAACCTCAATACCGGAGCTGTAGTAATGTATCACTTGTTTGGGGTAGCCTCCCCAATTGATAGTCAGGGTTACTAGTCTGGGGTTGCCATCATCAACACAGCTTATTGGGATGCATTGGCATACCCCGGTCACTAGCCATTTGCTAATTTCAGAGATCGTCTCAGTACCTGGCTGAATAATTGTCATGGGGCTCGATCTTTACAGTCATAGGTTCGAACATCGGAATGGAAGGGTACATATATTCCATTTTTTTTGACAATTGCTGTGGAGTATCCAATCTTTGCTACGGCCAAGGTTTTTGAGACTCGACCAGGTATATAAAAAGCTGGCATGGATTCTTGTAGAAAGCCGGCAGTGTTTATTCACTGTGCGGTACAATCAAAGCAAGTCACAAGAGTCATGTGACTTCCCAAAACACTCAGAGGTAGGATGCTGTTCATATAGGATCCAACGCCTGCAGGCTTGGTCTTCTTGGCATCCGGTGCCGACATATTGACGGCGGCAAAATTGAAGTGATCGAGTCGGAGACGCTGGGTAGTTCACTGGGGTTTGACACCTACCGTGGTTCAGGGCGATGGGATTGCACTTCGAAATGTCAGAGTCTTCCGAATTCAAGAATAGTATGTGAGATGAACAGTCATCTAGCAGCTAAAGCGGTCACTTTGCACTGCAAGCAGGCTGTGTGCCAGCACATTGCATGAAATTTCCAGGACTCGGAACTTCCAGAAAGTCGCTGAAGCCAAAAGCTGGTGAAATGTGTGCACAGTACCATTGAGCAGGATGAGGAAAATCCGTCCACAACTTGGACGAAAACAAAGCTCTGGGGCCTCCACATTTTTTCGGTAAAACCATTTACAAGTATTTTTCCATACTCTACTAATAGAAATGGAGCATGGTCAGCTGCAGTGCTAATCTTTTCACACATGGCGTCTGCGACTTCGCATGCATTCTCAAGCCTCGGCGGTGAATTTCGAGAACTGGTTTTAGAACTTTTCAAGTTTTATGTCTTTGGAATTCAGCAAATTCCGGATCTTGCGATGGTTCCAGCTTGAGGTCCTTGTGATTCTGTGGAAGAGACACACACACACAAATCATCAACTGCGATGGCAATGCAACTGGAATTCAGCAAGGCGTTGGCTGCCTGATTTTCTCAACTGTTCTTTCGATCCATTCTGTATTCTAAAACCAATTTTCGTGTATCCAGGTGGATCCTTTGTTGAACACTTTGGTCTGCCAACCTCTTGAAGTTGATATTGCTAAGTTCCGTGTTGGAAGGGCCAACGCTCCTAATGATGACGCTAACGACGTGAGAGAAACTCTTCTCTACTTGCAACGGACCCCAAGGATCTGCCTCAAGTTTGTGGAAACCTGATTGTGAATGACAACCCTTTGCACGTTGCAAAAAGCTGAAGATAAACTGTTCCCCAATTGGCTACGGATCACATCCCTGGTGATCTGAAACAAAATAGCTGGTCAATGGATGGTCCTCCATCTCAAAGATTGTATTAGATGAGTTTCAATCCCATTAACTCACCATAAAATCACCACTTTTTGGTTGGTTAAATGCCATCAAATCCATGAGTCCCATTAGGTATTGATCAATCCCCCTGGAAATCAACAGCTGCAACTGTCAGGCGGCTAGGTGCCTAGGCAGCCAGGTTCTGCACCTGACGGAAGATCGTCTCATATTGGGAATCCTGAAAAATATCTATGACATTTCTGTTCATGTATTCATGACCATCCCCCAATACTACATGTAGAGAACATTCTTCAAGGGTACAGTACATTTCGTTACATCGCCCACATCAATTTCATCGCCTCTGGATTGTCAAAAGAATTGATGGGGCCGGAACCTTCTTGGCAGCCTCTCCAGCGGCGGCACGTGCCTGTCGGAAGACATGGTGGTGAGACAGCCCATTTTGTGTGTAGAATGTGTAGGATCATATGTGCGTAGCAGTGTAAGTACGAATTGTACGTACATATTAAAACACATCAATGAACATTTAGATGAATATGTCATGATTTCATGATGATGCACCGTGACATGTACCTTGGAGTTTCTGGCCACCAAAATCATCCAAACTTCCTTCAGCACGTCACATGGCCAATGGAGCACATCCCAGTGCCTCTTGCAGTGATCCTTGCGCCTGGGCAACTGCTTGGGAAGATCTGAGGAAGACGATGGTACGATGGTTTACAATGGTTTGTTGAAACTGTGTGCCATATACTTCGTGAGAAAAATAACCATAACAATGAATCCCTTCCACACTATCAACTGCTCGTGGCCAATTTCTATCTCAAACATCTCTGGGTTGACTGGACTTACCAAGGCTAAGCCAATTTCAGGTGGTTTCGCACTGGAACCCAATGGGCGTACCATTTGCTGTGCCATCGCCATGCTGGGTGCTGCATCTGCGGCTTGGGCCATTGCCTGACGAGCGGTTACTTTTGGGGATTTCGTTAACACATATTGGGGAGTTTGAACCAGCAAACATTGTTTTTTTAGGTGAAAAAAAGGTTTAAGCGCCAGGAATCAATGTTCTGAACCACCAGCAATTTGTAAAGTTTCACTGTTCCAATTGTCAATCTCCTCAATTGTTCTCTTCCACGATTGTCACCAAATTGTGTGCCGCGCGCTCACTGCATTGTTTTGTCTCTGGGCTCTTCAATTGTCCAAAGGCTCAAGGCCTTGATCCAGGCATTGTACACGAACACTATGATATGTGCGTTGTGCACATGGTACACCATCATTGTATTTAACACAATTGATGGTTGAGCAATAAATCATGGGGTTGAAACCGACAAAAATCAGGCTATGTATGACTTAAAGGACCCAAAGATGCTTCATTGCTGAACGTGTCCAATCTTTGCGTCCTAATGGGTCTTGGCTTCTGACAAATATCCAGATCAGGAATCGTAAACTGAAGATAACGAGATTGAACCTTTCCGAAGTGATTTTGTTACGTAGCGTATTTGGGGGTATCTTGCTTGCTTGAGTGCAGTGTCTCTAACATTGCTTCAAAACAATCATCAGAACCCAACATTTAGTACCTCTGATTGGTGTCCAACATTCTCATCAACTTTAAAATTCATCAGGTTGCCTTTGATCGGAACATGTACAAGATTTAAGAAGTACATTTTTTACCACCAAATATGATGTGAAACCATCAAAACAACCAATTGAAACCATAGCATTTTGGATTGAACCAAAAGGAACTATGAATTTACAGGAAATGAAACCACAACAGGGTTGTTCCCAACACCCGAAGTATAAGGGCGGGGAAATGAGGAGGTCAAATGTCCACCTTTCCCTTCCAAAAGGGGCGCCGTGATTCACCTGACTGGCCATCTTCTGTGCGTCGGCCATGCTGGGTGCTCCCTCAGCTGCTTGGGCAAGTGCCTGTGAAGTGGGATGCACTTCTTGGGGGATGGGCCCCCAAGGGCCATTGAAACGTGAGGGAAAGTGTGAGATTTTCAAAGGGATGGTTTATAGGGTTCCAACGTGTGACACAAGTCCATATGCGTGTTGCAATTTCTGGATGTTTGGAATTTTAAAACATTCTTCTCATGGATAAAATACGAGTTGTGAAGAAGTGCATCCATATATCTTCAATCCAGTTATTGAAGAAATACTGACAAACAAACGTTGCTAGGAAGAGAATTCAGTTGATCCTTCCCGATTTGAACGATGAAGACTCAGCAGCCGCGTTGCCTCTTGTGCTTGCTGCTTGGCCATATCTGCTGCAGCTGCCGCCTGCGGAGCATGCTCCATCTGAAGTGGCCAAGAAATCCGCCGACCCCAGGCGACGGCAAGGGGGAGCGCGTCAGAGAAAAAGGGCAGTGGCCCGTGGTCTTCGGAGGCTCCGCTGGGAGCAGCGTGCCATCCCCCAAAGCTTCACCAGACAGGCTTGTGGATCAGAAGGTGATGTTAGGCAGTGGCCCGTGGGCTTCGGAGGCTCCGCTGGGAGCAGCCTGCCATGGTGTTTTAGCGTTTCGGATGCGCCCCCCAAGGGTCCACCAGACAGGCTTCGACAAGTAGTGTGGCCCGTGGGCTTCGGGGCTCCGCTGGGAGCAGCGTGCCATCCCCCAAAGGTTCACCAGACAGGCTGCTGTTTCGCACATGGCATTTTGCTGTNGGCCCGTGGGCTTCGGGGCTCCGCTGGGAGCAGCGTGCCATCCCCCAAAGGTTCACCAGACAGGCTGCTGTTTCGCACATGGCATTTTGCTGTTTCGCACGCGCCCCACAAAGGTTTCCCACCAAAGGTCCACCATACAGGCTTTCATAAGTAGTTTTCTAGGTGGATCAGAAGGTGACGTTAGGCAGTGGCCCGTGGGCATCGGAGGCTTCGCTGGGAGCAGCCTGCCATGGTGTTTTAGCGTTTCGGATGCGCCCCCAGAGGGTCCACCAGACAGGCTTCGACAAGTAGTGTGGCCCGTGGGCTTCGGGGGCTCCGCTGGGAGCAGCGTGCCATTCCTGCCACCATCCCCCAGAGGTTCACCAGACAGGCTTCCATTAGTAGTTTTCTAGGTGGATCAGAAGGTGACGTTAGGCACTGGCCTGTGGGCTTCGGAGGCTCCGCTGGGAGCAGCCTGCCATGGTGTTTTAGCGTTTCGGATGCGCCCCCCAAGGGTCCACCAGACAAGCTTCGACAAGTAGTGNGCGTTTCGGAGGCGCCCCCCAACGGTTCACCAGACAAGCTTCGACAAGTAGTGTGGCCCGTGGGCTTCGGGGCTCCGCTGGTAGCAGCGTGCCATCCCCCAAAGGTTCACCAGACAGGCTTCCAGAAGTAGTTTTCTAGGTGGATCAGAAGGTGACGTTAGNGCGCCCCCCAAGGGTCCACCAGACAAGCTTCGACAAGTAGTGTGGCCCGTGGGCTTCGGGGGCTCCGCTGGGAGCAGCGTGCCATCCCTGCCACCATCCTCACCAGACAGGCTTCCATTAGTAGTTTTCTAGGTGGATCAGAAGGTGACGTTAGGCACTGGCCCGTGGGCTTCGGAGGCTCCGCTGGGAGCAGCCTGC
>BGPT01000166.1:336416-368298 GCA_003297045.1 Symbiodinium sp. clade C Y103 | reverse complement strand
GGTTGGGAACCATCAGTTCCAACCTTTGGGAACCGGAAGTTGCTTGGAATGGTAACCTTTGGTTCCGAGGTTGGCAACCATGAGTTGCAAATTTTAGGACCCGGTAGTTGGTGGCAATGGTAATCTATGGTTGCCACGTTGGGAAGCATGAATTTCAATTTTTGGGGAGCGGCAATTTCTGCAATCGTAGTCTGGCAATNTCACGGCATAATCAATATAGAAACCTAGACATATCGAGGCGCGCGCGTTTACCAAGGACTGCCGCGTGTTACAGATAAGCAACTTGATGTCGGTCCATTGCGCAAACAAAACAGTTCTAAACAACATGTTTACATATCATTCTAACATGCATTGTTTTCACGCAAAAAAACATGTTTGATACGGGCCCATGAACCAAACGCAAACATTTTGGCACCGGTCCATTCAGCAAAACAAAGCGTTCTGTACCGGTCCATTAAGCAAAACCAAAAATGTAAGAAACATGTTTTCATATCATTCTAACATGCACATTTTTCGTGCAAAAACATGTCTATGCCGGCCCATCAGCCAAACGCAAACATTCCGGTACCGGTCCATTCAGCAAAACAAAGCGTTCTGTACCGGTCCACCAAGCANTGCAAAAACATGTCTATGCCGGCCCATCAGCCAAACGCAAACATTCCGGTACCGGTCCATTCAGCAAAACAAAGCGTTCTGTACCGGTCCACCAAGCAACACCAAAAATGTAAGAAAAATGTTTTCATACCATTCAAACATGCACTTTTTTCGTGCAAAAACATTTTTTGGCCGGCCCATCAGCCAAACGCAAACATTCCGGTACCGGTCCATTCAGCAAAACAAAGCGTTCTGTACCGGTCCACCAAGCAAAACCAAAAATGTAAGAANCCGGCCCATCAGCCAAACGCAAACATTCCGGTACCGGTCCATTCAGCAAAACAAAGCGTTCTGTACCGGTCCACCAAGCAAAACCAAAAATGTAAGAAAAATGTTTTCATATCATTCAAACATGCACTTTTTTTCGTGCAAAAACATTTCTATGCCATCTAACCTTTGGGGATCAGCAGATCCTTCCACAGGTACCGTATCGCTTTTCAGATTGGGAACCATGAATTTCAAGCTTGGGGAACCGGCAGTTCCTTACAATGATAATCTCTTGGGTTGGGAACCATCAGTTCCAACCTTTGGGAACTGGAAGCTCTTCGCAATGGCAACCTATGGTTCCCAGGTTAGGGAACACTGAGTTCCAACCTTTGGGAACCAGCAGTTCCTTGCAATGGTAACCTATGGTTCCCGCGNTTGGGAACCATCAGTTCCAACCTTTGGGAACCGGAAGTTCTTTGCAATGAGAACCTATGGTTCCCAGGTTGGGAACCATCAGTTCCAACCTTTGGGAACCGGAAGTTCTTCGCAATGGTAACCTATGATTCCCAGGTTACTGAGCTCCAATCTTTGGGAACCGGCAGTTCCTTGCAATGGTAACCTATGGTTCCCGCGTTGGGAACCATCAGTTCCAACCTTTGGGAACCGGAAGTTCTTTGCAATGGTAACCTATGGTTCCCAGGTTAGGGAACACTGAGTTCCAATCTTCGGGAACCAGTAGTTCCTTGCAATGGTAACCTATGGTTCCCGGGTTGGTAACCATCAGTTCCAACCTTTGGGAGCCGGAAGTTCTTTGCAATGGTAACCTATGGTTCCCAGGTTGAGAACCATCAGTTCCAACATTTGGGAACGGGAAGTTCTTCTCAATGGTAACCTATGGTTCCCAGGTTATTGAGTTCCGGGAACCAGCAGTTCTCTGCAATGGTAACCTATGGTTCCCACGTTGAGAACCATCANACCATCAGTTCCAACATTTGGGAACGGGAAGTTCTTTGCAATGACTTGCGCAGGTCGAGACATCCACTATTTCACTGACCCATTGACGCGGCGTGAAAATACGTTTCTGAAATCTTTTCTATCTGGGGTCTATGCCGGTGTAATCTTGTATACATAGTATAGATGTCACCTTAGCTGTGAGATTGGGACCACCAGAATTTGGCACAACTCGACTACGATCTAGCATTCTACAGTTGCTCTGCTGCAACTGGAGATTAAGGCATGCTTATGTAAGTTCGTAGCCTATTCTCGAAACATTTGCTTCAAGTCACCTGAACAAATTACAGGCTACTGATCTACTCATAGGAAAGTGTATCGTTTCCAGGGATTCATAGGGATTCACTCTTGTCAAGTCAGCACCTTGGCAAATGGGCTGATGATCATCCGGAAAATGAGGGAATCCATGGCGGATGTGACATCTTCCCTGCCATTTTGCACGGCCTGCTGCGATGCGTTCGGCCTGAGCAGCACAATAACCTGGCACGCCAACGTGGCAGATGGAAAATACATGAATACTGATACATAGGATATTCCTTTTGGGCATGTATTGATGTAGATACCAAATTATCTGAGCATTATAAATGTATACACGTGGAATATACAACTGCCTACACCTTCCAACAAGCTCCCACAGGATGGCACCTCCTTGAGAGACCATCTCAGATTTGATGGCATCGACTTCAGCATTCTTAGCCTGCAGATGAGGTCGGGTGCAGATCTTAGGATCTTTGGATGTTACTCTTATGGCGATTTTTTCCTGCAAGACAATTCTGGAAATCTTGGAGTCTCTTCACCTCTTCCTAAGGATTTTTGAGGATGTTGAAAATTCATGGGATATTGTGGCATGGGTCTTCCATCATCCCAAAGGGTCGTGGATCAAAATTGGTGTCCCAAGGGACCCACAAAAAACAATTTCCAGTACCAAATTCATGAACTTTTGGGGGCTGATCATTTTGATCTAAGCCTAAATCATCCCAAATTTTTATCCGATCTCTATCCGCCCGTGCCCCATTTGCCGTGCCTCAAGTTCCGCCTTCAATGCGGCCAGTTGCTTCTCAGTCTGTGCCATCTCCTGGGGGCCCAATGAGATGGTCCATTTGGCCGTGGCTCAAAACTGTGGGGTACAGATGGTTTCAGAAAACGGATCATTTTTCGTTATCTGAAACGTTCATTGCTTTTTTGAGACTTTGGACATCATTTGGAGCCATACCCATCTTCCCCTGCTGCAATGTAAAACGTATCTCTCCAAACTCAGCAGGCATCGCTGCAATCATACAGCGGTTCCTGAGAGAGACCATCCTTCTCGCGCATCTGAGCTGCCTTAGATGTAGCCGCCATGTTGCCATAGTTTCATCATCTGCGCTGCAGCACTATCTATTTTTCAAGCAGGGCTGGAACAAAAGATCCAACAGTTTTATCACTGAGCTGATTTGACAGAAACTCAAAGGAACTCATGGCCCATTCAAACATTAGGCACCTCTCAGTTCATCAGAGGACATTTACAGAAACACTGTTCAATCCTGCGTTTGATCCTGCAACAGTTCCCTTACCCCAAGGGCCCAAGGGGATAGACACCACAACATCCATCAGATCACTGGGGATGCAAACCAAGCGAGAGCACAAGACGTCAGTGGAGCCACGCAACAGCACGGCCTGGACAGGGAGAAGGAGCTGGGTACGGCTGATTTCGGTCTTCAACTCTCCAACATTTTTCATCAGTTAGAGCCATCGCCAGCTCACCTTTCCTCCCAGCCTTCACCAGAATCTGCGCCACTGGAAGGCCCATGCTCATTTGGTCAAAAGCCTTGCCAGGCAGCTTGGAGTCCCACTTAAAATCTAGCGGTGATGGCGCTCAAGACAATAGCTGCTGTAAGATGCTATAAGTGGCAGTTAGAAGGATGTCCATCCCAAGTAAATATGGAAAACCCATAGGTCACATGACCCATCCCCGTCTCCAAGCTGCAACCCCAATACGATGGGCCTTCGCTTGCGCCACGATCTTCTCCGCGATGCTGTCCATGCCTCAGGGGATGGGATCTTGCGTAGCCAGCACGTACAAAGGGGTGTCAAACATCGGGCAAAATGGTGGAAACACATCTGGAATTACAGGGGTTCCCATGATGGATGACGGTAATCCCCAATCTATTGATTATAACTTCCTTTAATCATCAACCAACAGTGGTTTTGAACACTGCTCATCTGCAGTGCTTTCCAAACATCATCTGGAAAACACCTCCACTCTAGATAGGATGGGCCGAAGCCCTGTGGTCTGATTGGACCTGGGTTTCGGACTCAAAGATGTCTCAGAGATCCAGCAGAAGACAGTCATCACCTGGGTACCACGACAAGATGATGAAGTTTGGATGGAATTTCTGGGGAATTCCACTTGAACAGACTCCATCCCCTCCAGACCAGCGATCTGCGCCCAAGCGGCGTTGCCAAAGAAGAAGAGCAGGGCCTGGTGGATAGTGGGGGAACATCTACTGCATCATCTGCATCCTGAGGTCTATGAAATCATCATCAATGTCATCAATTTTCCTCCATGAATAATCGAGACAACTTTTTATCATGCATTCCAGTTGGCGACCACGTTTGGGTGTGTCTGAACATAGGGCACCCCTAATTTTTACAGCTGATCATCATTTTTCGTACTCAATGGCCATTTTGTAGGGTTAACCTCCAATTTTTCGGTCCCACATATCATATCACGTTGGTTCAATCCCACTATATCCCTATCATATTTCTATTGTGGCCAGTTATAGATCCCCATTTTTTCAGAGCCATTGTGCACCAATGGGTAACCCATGGGTCGCCACACCAAGAGGATAGACACTTTGGCGGCGCAGGCGGTGACCCAGGCAGCGCAGTAGCTGGGCTCACCCTGGCGACGGGATGTGAACTTAGACATTTTGGAAATCTGGTGAAACCTGATGATTAGATTATATAAAGTAATATATCATGGTAATTTCAACTTGAATATCAAAATCTGGTGATTAGTTTTGTCTAGTTTGAATTTGAATGTAAGAATAAGGTGGTAAATCTTGGTAGTCGTTTGAATGTATTTGAATGACAAGTTTTGTGGATCTGCCAGTTCTGCTATGTCACTTCGAAACCGCCAACAAGGCAAATTATTACACTTTGCAACGAGGTGAAGAAACCAATTGCGGGTTGTTGGGGGGCTCAGTACCAAAATGGATTGGCATTGAGACCCTGGCAGCTGCTGCTGGATGGAACGCCACCACACCAGGCACCTTGGCCGTTGTGAGCGTCGAGTTCCATGCAGTTCCAGGATCCAAATGACTCAACGACCCTCGACAACCACCCAGCAGCAATTCATGAGATCAGCAGTTTCACAAGTACTGCTCCACACGCTTTTCCAACAGCCAACACCAGTCCCAACCCCAACCCCCAAACTGAGATGCAGCACGAAGAGGTAGCCGAAATACAGCCACAAGTTCCAGAAGGTGGTCAAGACCCACAGCAAGGTGCCGAAGCCCACGATGTGAGAGAAGACGTTCACCCGTGTCCTGCCAGCAGGAAAACTCACGGAAAGCTGCTTGAGCTTCACGCTTCTGTGGTAACTATCTGGTTGAGTAGTTGCAAACCACCCACAAAAGACTAGTCATTCTGATCATGATCCTAGGTGGAGATGAAAATTAGACCTGTTTGGAATTAATAGTGAGCTAGAGGTGTGGCTCAAACTTGACCGGGTTTTCTAACACGTAGCTTGTCTCTTCAAAAGCAGTTTAATTGATCCTCAAAAATATACTTCAATCCCATCAAACCTACTAGTACAAACCCGGACCCACCCGTGGTTTTTTCGGTCGAATTCCTTCGTTGGTGATCGATACAAGCACCAACGACTACAACAGTTTCTAGCGGCAATTGACATACCCAGAAACCACCAGTGGATGATCTGGGCATGGATCAAGGTTTTCTTCAGCCCCTCCTGGCTTCGCAAGCCAAAGCATGTTGCAGGGTGCTGGCGTAGACTGAGCGCGGCCAGCTGTGGGGCAAGCCAGAGGCAGAGGCGGGTTGGGGGATAGGGAGAGAAGCGACCAAAATCTTTGAGAGATATTTCAATTTGGGAGAGATTGATATGGATCGATCACTGTTCCATCTTCATTGTAACAATCATCTAGAGGTATTGCGCAGTATAAGGCAATCTGATTTGGATTCAAACGGCAAATTTAGGGATACAAGCAAAAACATGGGTGGATAAAACCAATCAATTGGGGCGCAAGCACCAGCTCGTGGAATGTCTCATTGAATTGGATCCTATCGTTACTCCTCTGAAAAGATGGGGTTGCACAACACAGCAATCATCAGCAGTCATCAATTCTCAGTTGCTGCTAGCTTTGATTTTGGACCGACATCACCAGCTGCACCAGCTACAGCTACACCCTGGGTGCTGCCGACAGATGAAGAGTTCCTTCAACTCCTCGAGGCCGGTGTTGCTGGGCTGGGCTGTAGCCTGGCACCGATGCTGGAAATTGCTGAGAGGGGAGTGGTTTCCCCCTTGAGGCGCTTGTAATGATGCTTGGTGTGATAAAGCCTACCTCAATTGATCGAAACTAAGAAGAATTGATTGGGATTTGGATGAAACATGGTCATCACGTGCCTCGGCCAATTTCACCTTCATCTCATCATTCTTGCGTCGAATCTCGGCCTGGTAAAGTGACGACAATGATGATCTTTCAGCAGTTGGATGAACCCAGGATTCTAGGAGGTTTGATACTGGTCATATTGGGCTTGTGTCACAATGGCAAATTCCTCAAAAAACCAAATCCAATATGGAAATTGATGATCAACTGCAGGGTTTTATGGGGTACCCATTTTTGGAGAAACTCATACTGCTGAGATGATAAACGCAAGTGCCCTTGGATTCCTGTCCCTTGCGCCCGTAGCACCTTGGCGTACATGCACTGGGCCACCTGTCAAAGTGCGGTCAAGAATTGGATTTTGCAATCCCAGGAATCAGCTACTCCTATCATGATTGCTGGTCATCTGCAACCAATCTATGTCCAAATCTACAAACTAGTTGTGTATCAAGAAATCCTATTCCTGAGGATGATGTCAGGGAAAAACCTGATTTTTTCCATGATTTTTCCCTTGAACCATGGGGGGATCCCTGGCCTGCAGCAGTCGGGCCAAGGCCACCAAGCCGGCGATGACGCCCACGGAGCGAGCCCAAAGCCTGGTCCAATATGGGGGTGGCTTGGGTATCGGAAGGGAAAGTTGGGATAAAAAAACACAAAAAACCGGAGTTATATAAAGTTGTAGAAAGTTACATTGAATATATTTGCCCACCACAACGAGCGTCGTCATAAAACAAACTTGAGGTCCCTCAACTGGCTGAAACATGCGACATATCTTGGGTTGGCAGGTGCAGACGCAACATTCATTTGAGATTGTGTGCAGACCACCCCATTGGTAGGAGTATGCAGGAATTGGTCAGACTGCCTAGCTGGGCAATAGCTAAACATGCAGATCATGTCATTGGTAACAGGCCCAGCTAGGGTAGGCAACAATACTTCCTGGGTAGGTTGTACACCTGGAGTTGACCATTGTGTTCGAATCCAAGGCTTCACTTCGGGCATCAACAAATGTTTCCAACCTGCTGTTGGGTTTACACTGTGAAACTCTTGAAACACAATGATTTCACCCCTATTCTGAACCCCCAACTGACATGTGGTATGGCCGGCCAACCTCAAGCCAGGGATGGAGGCACAAGGATGATCTTGATCTGCATACCTGGCCGCAGCAAACAATGGGAAACTTGGAGACACCGACCGCACCAAACGTGCCGTGGCGTACTCGGAGTAGCCCGCCACGCATAACACTGGGATCAGCACAAGCACGACTTGCAGCAAATGACCTGCTGGAAACATGGCAATTGGCAGGCACTTGGTCAAAGATGTGCATTTCCCAAGAAATGATAATGTGTTCTCCGGAGGTCTGGTGAAAAAAATCCGGGGCCGCAACAAACGATGTTGAAGTTGAGGTTGACCTCAGAAAAAATATGAAGCTTGGAAAACAATAAAGCTTTTCTTCCAGTGGCCAAAAGCTGTCTGATTGCTCCTAGTGGAAGAAACTGTTGTTCAACGCTGCAGAAGATTGAACGCATCCATGTGTTGTGAATGCCACTCCAGAATAGTTCTTGCTTTGTCACACACTCACCATGCTTTCTTACAGCGTTTCATGTGCCATTAACCGGATCTTGCTCATTGCCTTTGATTCTACCATGCCTGAAAGACATCATTACACAAAGGTGCCCAAAAATAGGAAGTTAATGGTTTCCAGTTTGAACCCATCCTCAAAATATCAGTCCTTGGCTATCATCATCCCAAACATGATCGAAAGCAAAACCTGCTTCAAACTACCAATCAGATAGCCATGGATTTCCCACTAAGGTCCTTACTGGCACCAGCAGACCCGCCAACAAGACCGAAATGGGCGGCATGTTGGCGGACAGGGCCGCGTCCTTGGGACCCAGCGATTTTAGCAACTGTAGTCGTAGTAGTGAACGGGTGGGAGAACTTTCAGGTGATTTGTTGCACACAGGATCAAACCAAAAATAGTTTCACACTTCTATCATTCCATTTCACTTCTAGGTCTAGTCAGCAACCTACCAAAGGAAATTGGGATGAAACTGCTGCATCCTCGAGCATGCTGCCATTGGTACCACCATCATCTTGGTGCCCCCGACTTCATCTAAGAGCACCATGAACTCCTCGCACCAGGATGACCACACGGAGGTCAAGGTTGCAGTTGAACCCTTCATGATCACGATAGAGCGCACGATAGAAAGTGCTTCAATGATGCTTGGCATGCCGAATCCCTGCCATGCTTTTGACTGTGTTTTCCAAGAACTCATATATATATATTCTTCACACAAACAGCATCAACAAAGTGGATAGGATGCAACTTTGACCTCAAGCATTCAATCTGCAGTTGGCCATTTTTTTCGTTTTTGGATGCCCCACCACCAAGGACTCCTCGAGTTGCAGGGACTGAGCCACAGATCCAACAGTGTCGGTCAACTCGGTCATGACCAGGGCCTGCCATCATTCATCGAGTAGATGTTCATGAAGAAGGGGTTTCACCCACATCCCATATTCCATATTCCTTGGTTGGTGATTCCAATTATCAAGTGGTTCATCCTATGTAGTAAGTGTGTTTGACATGGTTTAACCCCAGTAATAGTGGATTAACATAGATTAACCCTGCTTATCGCAGTTCTTCCAACCTTCTCCCGATATTCTGCTGTCGCCTTGGCTTTGGTAGTCAGAGAACTTACCTTGTCGCTCAGGATGCTGGCTACCTGGCCATTGCGAGAGGCTTTTGGACCCGAATTCCCAAACCATCAAACTAGTTCAATATATCCACCATAAATCCAGCACTTACAAAAACCAACTCATCGCTTTTGCTGGGCTTAGCCACAAAATCAACAGTTATTGTACCTACAAACCGACTTGCCTAGTCTAAACCAACCATTAATCCCCATTTTTCTTGGTTCAACTTCGGTTTTTCCTGGGTAAATCCTCCATTCGCCCATCGTTTACGGCGAAGCGGCCCACGGGGGCCGCGCCTGGACTCCCTTGGCCACCTTGGGTGCCATGCTTTGAGCTCCGCGCTGCAGCAGCTTCCGCACCAAGTCCTGGCATAGAATGGGATTTTACCTTGCTCATCTCATTTCAGAAAAAATGGGCTATGAAATTATAGTGTATATATACGGCAAATGCCTGGGCTTTGCCCGGAACTGCAGCGACAACGGGACTCAGAATCATCAGAATCATCATCATCATCATCATCATCATCATCATCATCATCATCATCATCATCATCAGCATCACCATCATCATCATCATCATCACCATCATCATCATCATCATCATCACCATCATCATCATCATCATCACCACCATCATCATCATCATCATCACCATCATCATCATCATCATCACCATCATCATCATCATCATCATCATCATCAATTGAATGTAAAGCTTAACGGGCGTGGGAATTTATATTCCTAAATACCTTTGTTGATCTTTCCCAATTGAATGTAAAGTTTAACGGGGGTGGGAATTTATATTCCTAAC
This sequence comes from Symbiodinium sp. clade C Y103, assembly GCA_003297045.1. Taxonomy (NCBI): domain Eukaryota; class Dinophyceae; order Suessiales; family Symbiodiniaceae; genus Cladocopium; species Cladocopium sp. clade C. Next base: position 358,318 of record BGPT01000166.1, on the reverse strand, counting down.
TACCCGTGTTGATCTTTCCCAATGGAATGTAAAGTTTAACGGGGGTGGGAATTTATATTCCTAAATACCATTGTTGATCTTTCCCAATTGAATGTAAAGTTTAATGGGGGTGGGAATTTATATTCCTAAATACCATTGGTGATCTTCCCAATTGAATGTAAAGTTTAACGGGGGTGGGAATTTATTTTCCTAAATACCCTTGTTGATCTTTCCCAATTGAATGTAAAGTTTAACGGGGGTGGGAATTTATATTCCTAAATACCCGTGTTGATCTTTCCCAATACTTACATTTCAAATTGCGGGGTGGGAATTTATATTCCTAAATACCCTTGTTGATCTTCTTCATTGAATGTATAGTTGCATCAACATTTGTTTGGGAATAGGAAACCTCTACACTGCAACGCCTGGGCAAAGCCCAGGCGTTGCGTATATATATATATTAATATATAATATACAAAACATACATAATGAATGAATACTCTAGTAGATGTAGAGTAAGGATAGTATCAATCATATTAATTTAATGTGTATATAGTATATATATATACATATGAATTTGCATGTTCCAAACATGTTCTATATATACAGTATATGTGTAATATGACACATACTGATGCATGATTCAGATTTTGTTTTAAATACTAGTCACCTTTCTAGTGGTATGTTTCCGTGTGATGATAACAATGATATGTCCTCCAACATCATGATACATTGTGGCAACAATTTGACAATCATCCCAATCCTGGTCGTGATGATCGCAGCCATCATCACGAAGCAGTGGTTACATACCTACTAGTATTGGCTCAACCACCAAACTAAGAACGGTGGTACACACCATCACAATGATGACCGACTTTGGAAAACCACCATACTCTGCTGTCAGAGTAGTCTTGGCTCCTCGTACTCTTCGAGTGCAGGTCCCAGGTTTTTGGGTTCCTGCCAAGTCAATCCATGGCGGTGAGCCACTGACTGGGCACCAATACAGTGGGCAAATAAACATATGGTTTTTGTCTGAAAATAATGTTCTTTCCAAAATTTGATGGTGAATGACGATGTTCCCTAGCAAAATCCCCAAATATCATCAAATATCAGATTGCCGGTTATTCTCCCATTATATCATATCCTCATCAAATCCCATTTTTACTCATTTTCGCTGGTTATTATTATTATTATCATCCCATTATATCCTCATTGATGATGGTTTTCATCCCAATCTATAGATGATTTTCATTGATTTTCCTATTCAGCTGGTCAAAGCAATCACTTTGTCGCTTAAATCCCCCATGTTCAGTGGCCGTCCAGCCCCGGAGCCTCGGTGACTGCTTCCTGGGACCAGACATGGCCCCAGAAATGGCAATTTCAATGGGGAAACATGATGATAAACTGATAAACTGATAAACCATGCAGAAAGCAACTTGAATGCAATGGACATCTTTATTTTGGTGATCATCAAATCTAGTCGCTCTAGCCCCTTTTTTTCGGTGCAAAAGGCATGGACCTGCGGTTGTATGGGCGGAATGGGCCCAGTAGATGGCAATGCTGGGATGCCCCCACAGGCTCTGGAGCTGGCTCAGAGATTTCAGCCGTCTCAAGGCCCTCCTGGCCCTCCTTCATCTCTTTCCTGAGAAAGAAATGCTGGGTGCTGGTAGGTTTCAGATTCAAAGATGCCAAAATGACCCATTCATAGAGGCATATATATATATATATATGTATTTAGGAAGGACAGGTATCATGCTAGACTTGAACAGTCTACAATAACAAACGATTCTTGGTCGGACAAGATAGAGTTCCCCATTCATGACCAAAATATCCACCGAACCAAGGCGGGAAACGCAGATATGAACATTTGAGCAATGGGTTTCAATGAACCAAACATGGGGATCACTGCAAGAATGCTGGTTCAGTCAATGTGGCGAATCTGAGACCCCCGACACATCGGAGGTTGGTGTAGAGGTGTAGAAGAAAATCAGGGAGGCCACCAGGGCAATGCCACCTGGAGATGGATCCGATCCTGTGAATTTCTTGGAAGGGTGACCATCTTTGAAAAGGAAAACACGCGCATTCTTTCCCATGAAATTGCATGAAATTGCCACTACGGATGGTAAAATCGTCATTATATCCTTCCATTCATCTTCTTGGTCGAAGCAAATCTCCGACCTGCAGAGTAAGGTGAATTCAGTTTGAAGTGTCAGGCAAGTGAGAACATTTTGCCGTTGCGATATCTGAGGCAGAACCACAGCACTCATTGATAAGATCTAACCCTGTGGGCGTAAATCAACCCGATGATCAATTGAAAAATGAGGCCGTACAAAAAAAAAGTGATCAGCTGAGCTGTCAAAAACGAAGCATCACCTGCATCCATGCCCAAATTTGATTGGCTACATCCAAAAGTGTCGTGCCCTTTCTCTTCTCACTGCTGTTCAACCATGACCGCAGTTTCAGTGCATGTCTATCCATTACTGTTCGGTCGTATCCCAAACTCTCCAACTTCTACGCCCGTTGCGGTTGGTCATACTCCACACGAGTCACACATCACTGCGCAGACATAGAGCTGGACGCGCAAGGTTGGAGATGCCTGCGCTTGGCAAAAAGGGTGTGGCCAGCTGTAACGTCCCTTGATGGTGGTCCAAACATGGGCAACATAGATGTTGCTGACCAAATATACATATCATGAAAATAGACCTGAAATGGATGAAACGTAGGGTTCAAAGGGATTTTCCATTTTCGTGTTCTGCTTTATGCGGGGAGTCACACTACGAGCAAACAAAATGCGGTGCAAGGATTTCGTGGCCGGCTGCCGTGAAAAAAGCAACGGCGTCACTGTCAATCTGATTGTCCAGGAAGAACTCTCCAGTGTAGGGATCCTCTCAAGGTGTTTTCCCATTCAAACCAACTGACAAATCTACTATGAAATGGTGGGAGTTTGAGACTTGAGGACCAAATAATGTTGATCCGCAACTCATGCTGAAGCATCCCAAAGTTTGACCCGGTGACCAAAAGTCAGGGCATCCATAACCCATGTGAGGGACAACAACTTGGGCGCAGCACCGGCCTCCCAGCGAGGGGTGGCTACCTCCACCTATCGTCAGGGGTTTAACCATGGAACCAGCAGCCACTGGTGAAACCAGCTGGAAGTGGAATATCTGTCATCTCTGATCCCTCATCTCTGGATGGCTTTTCGGAAGTAATTGGGAAAGGAGGTGCTTGCTGTGGCCTGTCGTATCGATCAAATATGAGCATCGATTGAAGATATCATCTGTGTTCTACAAAATATATATGCCAAAGTGCTTTGCATCCATTGAATCTCAGCACCTTGAGCAACTTTTCGGGGGCAGTGCTTACCCCGCTTACCCTTGTTGGATCTGCGCACCAATCCAGCGATCCAGCCTTGCGGAGGAACTGCTCTTGTCCCATCTCCAAGGCCGCCTTTGATGAGTCGGGTGGGATACAGAGAACCCACATGACTTTGGCCAGCAATATTCAATCATTCAATTCATTCAATGAATCAAGCTACTAGCAGCTACCCCTCCTGTTTGCCCAAATCCCTCAGTCATCCAAGATATGTCCAGACATCCCTCACAGCTCACAGCCCCCCACGCAGCTGGTCAACAGAAGGAGGTGAAGCAGGGCCATGGCGTCCTGAGGGCAGAATCTCCTAATCCTTTGGGACTTTGATGGGCAGAAGTAGCCACTTGTCTTGGCCGCTTCAAGCCATCTTCATCTTCAAGTGTCAAGAGAAAACAAAAGCTTCCTTTCATGAAAAAATCAAACCCCTTTTGACAAGATATCAAGAATGAGTGCTGCACTGCTGCACTGCAGTTCTACACCGAAAGTCGTCATCATCCCAGTTCCCAAGCTGGTGCATCTTGCAGCTCCGCACTGAGGCTTCCACCAGGGGGAAAACGCTCCGCTTCCCTCTGGTTGTGCCGATGTCGGCACTGGACTACAATTGAACTGAGATACTGCGAGCCGCAGCGGCTCCGGAGATTCACAGAATCCAGTGTCAGTGGTGAGGTTGAAACCAGGAAACTACGGGTATGTGCCCACCATCATCATGCCCCCAGCTTTCACACGAATATGGTTGGAATATGGTTGGAATGATGTTGGTTGTGTCCTGAAGCCTTGATATGCTGGTCATTCTGCTTCAGCCGGAGATCTAATCAGAAAATGGGTGAAAACCTGGTTCGGCTACAGGCAGAAGTTCTTGTGTTTCCATTTTCAAATAGACATGTTGCATCATGTCTCTTGTCCAAGGTGTCCAGGCTAGAACAATGACTTGAGTTATCCTCCCCGAAAGCGGAAGATGGCAGGAATGCATCACTGGACATCAATCCATGACCTTGTACCACTTGGAATTCTAGTCAACTCTATCTTTAACATACATATTCAACAACAAACGATGCATCATCTGCTTTTCAGCCACACTCACCAATCCCATTTTTTCCGCCAAGTGCATAGCAGCCTGGCCGGAGTCAACGGAGGTTTCCATGATTTTCCATCAGGTGACAGGCAGAGAAACCACTGGCCGTCGGAGCGGTTGCAGTTGCGGCGCACTTTTTAAACGAGAGCGGTTTGGAACCAAGGAGAGCATTGTCATCTTGTCTTTATGGTCCTTCCTCCATCTCATGCATTCAATTTTGATGCGACACACAATGCCGCTCTGATCTGTGTTCAAAATCGTTATAGAGCTATGGATGATCCAAAGGATGATTATGACTCAGCTGTCCACAGACCATGGGTCTTAGTGAGTTGGAGGCTGTATCGAACTTATGTCACACCAGGGTTTGGTCACGGCTTAAATCTGGGAAAACAGAGCCGTGTTTGCGAAATCGCTGACTCGGGAGGCGATTCGCAGTCCTACATGGCACTTCAAATCTCGTCCGAGCCACGTTCAAAACTCACAGTCCGACAGAGGACCAGCCTGGGCCACGGTCCATGGGAGCGGATGGTCATTGGTCCATGACAAAGTAATGAATAATGCCAGCATGCTCGAAGAAACGTGTCATGGCTTGTGGAACTCAAAAACAGGTCTGCTTCTCACACTTAGAGATTGTACACGCTGAACACTTGGTCTGCCACCTTTCAGGTAGCTATGGTTGTGCAGCCATCTAATATCACAACTTGTGTTCTTCTGAGAACGTAGATGTAAACCCTACCTCCCCAATCAACCGCTGAGTTCTTCTTTGTTTTCACCATGGATCGCCTTGTTGTTACCTTGTTGTTGGTTGCATCCCCAGCTGATCCTGGCTGAGCTCGCTACTCTTCTTGATGAAGTCTTGTGCGATCAAGGTGAGCATGGCGTGGGGTGCGATGCGCACGTAGTAGGTGGGGAAGCCGGCGTAGAAACGCAAAGGACCACCTGTTGGAGACAGCTGGAAGAGAAAAAACCCAGTGCTCGGTGGTTGTTCTTGTTCCAAGGGGACTGTTGTTTGTTGGAATCTTGCCACCAACCCTTCGGACAGCGGCCATTTCTCACTTTGTCATCTTGAAAGCTGTAGTATGGATCATTGATCCTTGATATACGTATTCCCTCCAAACCATGCTGGATTCCAGCAAATAACCTAGTCTTGCCAGGCTCCTTGACCTTCATCCTTGACGCCAGCCTTCAGCCATGATCTTCATCGCACAATCCATGGAACCTGAGCCGAACCGACCACGGCGGTCAGAGCATGGAGATTCCCGGAGGGATCTACTCCCAATATGGCAATCTTGGGAAAACTGTGATCGAAACCACTGGATCTTGGGATATGCCAGCCCTGACAAGCAAGTAACAAGTTTGCTGAGACTTCAGCCCAAAATTGGCTATGCAAATGTGAACGCTGATGGATGAGGTCAATGTGCCAATACGTATCATAGTCGTCATAGTGTACTTTGAGGGTTTCTGACGATTCAAAACTTTCCAAACTTGTGGCTGCCAATTTTGTTCCCCTTTCGCCCCATGTCAGACCAAGCAACTCTTAAAGGGAAGCTCACCTGTCAAGCAGAGCTTTGTCTGTGAGAGCCACCAAGGGTGCAGCCATTCTCACAGATCATTCTCACGGATAGCATCAAAACATGGGTGGGGCCATGTGGGGCCACATTTTTTGGACCTGAAACCACTGCAGTTGCCCACAGAAGAAATAGGTACATCCAAGGTTTCAACTGGCCATACCACCTACCAACCACTTCATGTCTTTTGTTTTGTGGAGAATCCAAAGCGGGTTGGTAAGAAAATAGGGTTTACCGAGAATTGCCTTTTAAACATGGACATTCTCAGACTGACCCGATATCTGTACTGGATTCAATTGGCAAAGCCCCCGGCGACCGCCTGTGACGGGATCTTTCTTCTGCTTCTGCATCTGTGTCTTCACAAAGTCGAAGGGCAAGGAGAAGAAGGATGCGAAGAAACCAGCCTCGGCAGTGGAAAACAATTCCCTCTGCCCAACACGCGGAAAATCCACCATTTATAGGTTCTTTCACTTCTTCCAAGTTCTGGCACCTTTTTTTGCTAGGAACTTGATCTTCTCAATCAGGAAATGCTGGATATTTCCATGGTTCTGCCGGGGTTTGCCCTGATTTTCCCAGCATTTTCCGATGGCTTCGCTGAGCCACAATGGCGGAGGCTCCGAAGACCTGTGGAGCTCCAGAGACGCCCATGTTGCCCAGCGCATCCTGCAGGGTAAACATACGGAAAGAATGGGCATATCAATCGGAAAATAAAACAACGACCACTTTGGGATTTCTATGGTTTGAATGGTATTACATATTTCTATGGGATCTGGGGATGTATATAATGGAAACATAGTGGGGACACAACAGACTTGATATGATACGGGCTGTGGCAGCTATCGGTTTGTCCCCAGAATTGGGATTTACACATCAACATAGCTAATTAATCAATGCAAATGCCAGGTAGTTGGGGATCATCATATAGGAATTCAGAATATTTTGGTGTCAAGCCTAAACTCACTTACCAATCTCACCCAAACCTGAATGATGTGGCAATTTTCGCGTCATGAGTTGCGAGAGCGCCTTGGCACTGGCGTTGAAGGCCAACATCCCGAAGTTCAGGGCCATAGCACGAGTTGCGGTGGGCCCAGCACCGGCCATCAAGCCACCTGCCTGCAATGGATTGATATTTTTGGGGATGTAAAGCAAGAACAATGGGGATTTATAAGCCATTTTATGGGGCTATGATGGGGATATAATATGATATAATATACCCAACAAAGGATGAATTGACGCAAGGGAATGTCTACAGGAAACCATAGTTCTTGCCATTAGAATCATGGATGCTTTCTATTATCTGTGGAGCGCACACCGCTATATATCGGGGTTTCCTGTATTTGTTTCCATCAAAAATGGGGGATTTCAGCAACAAACATGGGGACTTCAGACCGACCATAGCTGGTTGGTGGTTGGAACCAATGGGGAACATATTCACCAATGGAGATCATAGACACATTTGTAGGATCCACCCACCAAATAATGGGGATATGCTGGGGATATAATCAGATACAACCAACTTTCATATGAATTGATTTTGTTGGGAAACTCTGAGGAACCATTGTTTCTTACTATTCAATGTAGGAGTTGCTTGCAAAAAAAACATTACCCAATTTAGGGTGCGGCTGAAAAAGGGGGACTTACTCATCTTACGCCCTCAATTTTACAGCAGCTTTAATGCGTACAACAATTATCAACCATTGCATGTTTAGGGACCATTTTTTTCAAATTCATTTGGTGTGAAATTGGACTTAGAGCCTTAGAGCCACTAAGACATTTAAGACATTTTGCTTGGTTCTATTGCTACGCCATCTGTTCTCCATTTGTTAGCCATGACGGTGTAGTTCACACCAAACAGCTTGCTGCCACCCATGATTATCACAGCATCTAGTCATGTTCAACACTCCCATAATTGATCTTCCTCTCATGCAGACTGGGCAAAGGGAAACTGACGTTGAAGCAGGAAACCCTATCTTTCAAGGGAAGGCAATCCAGAAATGACTAAGACTTTCCGATGTACAATTTCAAGTCAGTTGCATCTGAGTCCACTTGACATCGTTGGATAGTCTGTCAAAAATCAATTACTTGTCACTTCACCAGCCAGTTGACTCAGTTATCAGTATTGTGAGATTGGATTTCCATATCCTACTTCTATATGACTATGGTCGAGGCACTCCCTCATTGGCCACGATCTTTCCCATGGTGGTGAAGACGTTGCTGTATCCGGCTCTCCTCAGGTCAACGACATGGGAAAAGGGAGGTACCACTTGGGTGTCTTAAAAGAGGCTACCCCTAAATCTATTGGTTTATATGATGTTAGCATTAAAAATGGCCATTTGCAGGGCATATCCCATTTTTCAGACAAACTCACTTGGTTGATTTTCTCTTCAAAATTCATTAAAACTATGAAATATCTCACTATGAAAGTTGCATCAACTAACCACTTTCTTGTGGCAAACCTCTGGTTCAAACTCATCCGCAGCCTAAACTGCCATGGCTCTCCGCTGCAGGCTTCATGCTGTCTGCCTGGCCAGGGTTGCACGACCAATCACTGGATTTGTGGAGAGAAATAACTGGAAACCATGGTTTTCAATCATCCAGAAACATGGTTTTCCTATGACAAACGTCTTTCAAGCAAAGTTTGAGAGTGAAAGCAATCTGCTAACGGCAACCTGTCCTTTTTTTGAGCTGGTCCTTGAGAAAGTGAGAGTGTTTGTTCCTTTTGAGGCACACTGGTCCACTTGGGACTGGATTATCTTATCATGAAAAAGAATAGACGAAGCCCCACGGGGCGTCAACTAACAACCAGTTTCGGTGCAGAAACTTTGACCGACAGTCATATTGACCAGCAAAGTGAGGAGACAACCAATCACATAGGAATAGATTCAACAATAGTTGGCCTTTCACAGCCTATTCGGATCATTCTTGGTCATATCCTGCTTGTTTTGTGTATACCGCCATATTTTTTGGTGGGCTACAGCAGTTCTATTCCCATCTCCCTAAGTTATCTAAAACTCCTTTCTCTTTTGTCGGACTCCTGGTTTTTGTTGGTTGGAATCTCATTCTTGTTGGCGAAATCCTAACTTTTTGATACTTTTTGCTGCTTCCATCCTGGTTTCATCCCCGTTTTTGCTTTTTGCCTCCCACCTTTTGGTTAAAAATCTATAGTCTTTTCTGGTTTCACCATGTTTCACCTCCATATGTGCTTGCTAAATCTTGGTTCAATCTCCATTTCTCGTCCCAGCAATCTATCCACAGTCCCCCCACTTCCGGGTTGTCACCTGCATCCGGATGAGCGCCAGATCCGCGGGGTTGCCGATCAAGGCAGCGAGGCCACCGGCGCTCAAAGCGCAACCGGCGTTCTCCAAGAAGGACATCTGTTTCCCTGGAGTCTTCACCTTGAGAAGAAATGAAGAAATGAATAGATAAGCAATAGATAAGCAATAGATAAGCAATAGATAAGTAATAGATAAGCAATAGCAGGTAGCATGGAAAATGGAGATGTAACATCATGTAACCAGCAAACAATAGGGATTTCATCATCAATTCCATCATCAAACAATGGAGTCTTCACCTTGGGAATTGACCAGCCAAAAAAGCGGGATTTCAGCAACAACTCTCTGCAGGTTGCCTCATTGATGACAGGGCTGCAATTCTACTTGTGATTTAGACAGGTCCCAGCCAGCAACACAGGTCCTATGCATTTGACGTCGGGGTCCCATTCTGGGGGCCAAATTATGTGGATGGGATGATCATTCCTATTTACTGGCATCAAGGGTGGGGGTTGAACCCAAGATCTATCTTGAATCCAAGATTACCATGAGAACCGTCTATAATTACCTATCCGAGTCATGATAGGGATCATCACTCACAATCATTAAAACAGTTGAGATATACACTTGCATAGTAATCGATGAATAGCAGTGGATAATTAAGCTTTTCTTCTTTTCTACTCTTAGTAATACTACCATGTTTTTTTTTGTTCGGCTATGAGTAGTAGATACTCCTAGTCAATAGTAATCATCAGTTCATTTAAAGTAATATCATAATAGCTAACCTCAACAGCCATGATCAGCTTCACCAGGCGGCCATGCCCGTGAACTTGTCGAAGAGCCCCAAGCGCGCTCCGGTGTAGACCACCTGACGCGTGAGCCCCGCGGTCAGCCCCGTGTAGAACGCCGTGAGGCCCTCGTTCTTCAGCATATTGGAAGCAATGGTCCTCAAAGCAAATCATGGTGAATGTGGTTTGCCACCATCTTTTCTTGGTGGGGGGTTAATTTATAACCAACAAAACTGAGAATCCAACCAAACTTTGAAAGCAAATGGGTGGAACCCAAAAAAAAAACAATATGACGACTGACCAACAAAATTGGGGTTCAAGCAACAAACATGGGCTCAAGTAATGTACAATAACATGATGGTTTAAGCAACATACATAGGGTTTTCAGTCGCTTTTAGATTAAAAGCTTTGACCAAGAAGAATGGGTACCAGTCCACATTTCAGGCCTAGGGGAAGAAAGATTGACCCAAATGTCATGGAAGTGAAGAAATTGGGGGGTGCGTGGGATTTAGCTGGATAGGGCAAGCCCCATGTTGGCTCTTCTGCTACTAAAGCAGAAATCCTCCGATGAAATGGATCTCCGAGTCAATTTCATGGGTCGCCTCCCAAGTATACCCACAGGGCCTCATATTTATTGGCAGGAACCGCAACAAATGACCTTGAACTTTCATCACCAAATTGTGATTCCATACCCCATGCATGTTGACATTCCCATCATTGCTGATTGTTTCCATCCCAACAATATTAGTCATTGAGGATCATCATACCATCCATATGGCTCACAATCAAACACATATTTGAAACCACTGATCAGATCATCATTGCTTATCCACCCATTGTATCCCATTTTACTTGGTTGAACCAACGTTTCTGTTGGTTAAACCATAATTTCTAGTTGGTAAACAAACTGATCAGGCATTTGGCACAAGCCTAGCTGTGCCACACTGTCGCCATTTGCTGTACAACATGCCTACCCCCACTTGCTACTTGGGTTTCTTTCCCTTATGTGTTCATTTTGCCTATGCTGGGACCCACTGCGACCAATTTGGGACTTCATTGCCCCACACTTTCAGGCAGCCACATGGTGTTTGGGGCTTTGCCCCTTTTCATTTGTTTATGGTTTCTTGTTTTCTTTCGTTTTTACAACCATTGACTTCACACCCATTGCTTTGCGCCATGGCTGAAGTGAAGCAATCTGACGCTCAAGAAGTACTCTACACCATTTACTTGCCGTTTATCGCTATTGCCGTGGTCAGCCTCATCCCGGCCTTATTCTTCAGGGAGACTTTAGAAGCAGCGCACACTGATGCTGCTATTATGGTCCAAGACCGGCTCTTACAAGATGCTCACTATGTCAATACCTTGGAAACAATTTTTGCAGCGATGGATGAAATCGGCTATGGACTGCTTACCGCAGCTGAAAGGACTCAACTGCTACAGAACCCGCGGGTACAAGCATATCTTCAGACCCTGGATTTTAACATCTCTGACAGCTCTCGCTCAGTTTACCTTTTTTGCTGCCAAGTGTACTCAGAAAACATCGAGAAGTACGCAATATATCAATACAAGCACAATGACATCTTTTTGGACATGGACCTTTTCACCAACAACTTCCTCCCGACTCTGAGCTCCGTTTGTGTATGTTTCACCACGATGGATGAAATCGGCTATGGACTGCTTACCGAAGCTGAAGTGACTCAACTGCTACAGAACCTGCGGGCACAAGCATATCTTCAGACCATGGATTTGAAGATCTCTGACAGCTCTCTCACAGTTTACCTTTTTTGCTGCCCATGGTACTCAGAACACATCGAGCAGTACGCGAGATATCAATCCAAGCACATCCTGGACACATGGACGATCTCTTTTACAGCCACCCCAGACATCTACCCAGCTCGAATTTGCAACATCCCTTGGGAAACCTCAGGTGCATCATCAGCCACCATGGCCCTCTACACCATGGACTCAGCCCTCATTCCCTATATCCCTGAGAATGTCAACGATGGCTTCTTTGACATGATCCTCACTCCATTATACCATAATGGGCGCAATATCTACCACATCTCTGACCAGTTTGCTGCTTTCATTCGGACCTCGAACATTTACAATGCCATCTTTTTGGACATGGACCTTCTCACCAACAATTTCCTCCCGCATCTGAGTTCCGTTTGTGTATGTTTCACCAAAGTGGATTACCGGCAATTTGCCCAGGTTTTTCATAGACGACCCAGATCTTCATCACAGTTCCCTTTCCCCTTTGATTCAGTAAATTTGCTTTGGACGGAAATTGCCACAGGAATCCACGTAGATTCAACCCAACTTCAAAGGGCCACAAGTAGGCATTGGAATAATCGTTTTAATTCGACGGAATTGCTCCTTTGCTGGATTGTAGCACCAGGTGATCACCTCCTGTTTTGGCAACATGTGTACATACTCTTTCAACATCAACCCAGGGACCAAAGTGCCCCTCGGGTGGTAGCAGTCATCTGCCAAGCCACCGGTTCTAAGTTGCTTATCTTGATCTTTTGGGGAAATTTCTCTGTCTTCAGAAAGTTGTTTTATTTCATTTGTTTTCACAGTTTGCTTCTGTATATATATCATACCAATTCTCTCATTGCTGCCACCCACTTATTGGCTTCACATCCATTGCCTTCACAGCTTCACCTTCCAGCAGCTACCCGGGGCTCCACTTTGATTCCCACACAATGTCATCTCCAAGTTGCGGCTTCTCATCCACAACATCCCTGGGTACACCACTGTTGCCAACCAATACTTTCACAAGTAGACACCTCCACCTTACAATACTGCCAGTTGGACAACGGTCTACATTTGTCCCTTCACATTCGCTATCTGCAGTACTGCCAAGTGACTCCACAAACAGTACCTCAATCAAGGTCTTTATCTTTGTTCAATTCCTACTTGATATTTACTTCACATCCATTGACTTCACATCCCCGGAAGGATGCCTTGTTGCTACCTTCCTTCAAAGTTCCAAAAGCTCTTGTTTCACTTAATAACCTCAACTGGGTATTGCTCTTTTTCCTCCACCATCTAATAACATTAGACACTCTGTCTTTTCAACATAGCCTGTTTGTCGACGGTGTACAGTTGTCTATTCACAATCCAGAGCTTCAGCAATTAATATCTCCTCACGATGTGTCAGACAAAGACTCCTCGACATGGAACATGTCCAACTTGCTATTGACATCACATCCATTGACTTCACATCCCAGAAAGGAGACAAGTTCCCAATTGTTTGCTGCTTTCAGGTTTCTTCACCCCAATAAGTATATGAAACTTACCAATGGTAACATCTCCCCTGATTACTGTCCTCAGTGTAACTGTTTTTTCCACCATTGGGAATTTTATAACTCCCCTAAGAAGTTTCGTTCCAAATCGCTTTCCTTAGCCGATGGCATGCAGGTTCACCATGTTAAGTATTGCACCCACCATACCTCCTTATGGTTTTTCCGCAGGGGCAAAAGGCAATATCACTCCTTTACTGGTCACAGTAGAACTCTTATCCATGCACAGCTAGAGCAGGCAGGGGCCGCCAGAGGCTTGCCGGGAGACCACGGTCCTTCCAAAAGTTCATTTTTCTCTTATCAGTAAAACATTCCTCCTCCCTCTACGACTAGTGGTCACGAACCCTGCCGTGCGTCGCGGGACCGTTCTCACCAAAATCTCCGTTCTCAGAGTTCACTCCAACGTAGACACACCCAGTATAACACCCTTCGACGGCAACACCGTCGTGAATACCGACTTTGGCTATCTCACCGCAGAAGCTGGATGGGTTCCACCTTGCCCATACCAGCTGGTCCCGCGTATAAGGTGCAGGTTAGTAGAGTTGCCCAACGGCGCCATTATCCTCCTCACACACTCACCCATACTTCCAAATCTCGGGCCAACTTTTTCCGTACGTACATTTCTCGAGATCGCTTGGATGATCCTCCCTCTCGCCTTGATAACTTTGCTACTCCATCTCGCCAACTTCGACTTTACNTTCCGTACGTACATTTCTCGAGATCGCTTGGATGATCCTCCCTCTCGCCTTGATAACTTTGCTACTCCATCTCGCCAACTTCGACTTTACTCTTGGAACGTTGAAACCTTCATCGGAATTGGCAAATACGCTCAATTTGAGGAGATCCTGAAGCCACTCCCCATCGGACTTTACTGTCTACAGGAGACCAAGTCTACACATACTGACATTCTCAAGCTTCCTTCTCTTCATCTCTATCTTTCCGGCTCCTCCACAGACCCCCATGCGGGTGTCGGCTTTGCCATTCCTCTTCCTCTCCTTCCGATTGTACACGATTTCCATCCATACGACTCAAGAATTGCTGTCCTAATCCTCAACACCAGGCCACACCGAGTGGCACTCTTCACCATCTATGCTCCTTCTACCCTCCAAGACCCGTCTTCCGACATCCTTCGGAAGCAAAAATTCTGGGACTCCCTCCACACTCTTCTGTCCCACTACAAATCCGAATATATCCCCGTTCTCATGGGGGACTTCAACACACGCCTCTACTCCAATCAGCTTGATGGACTCCAGGACCACATTGGTAACACCATCTTCTCCTCCACCATTGATGACGACCTCCTACCTACCACCAATCTTGCTTTCATGACAGATTTCCTCCAGGACAATGGTATGTGTATCATCTCCTCGATGAGACCTCGCCCTCCATCCAAACTTGTCACCTACCTCGAAATTTCCGCTGACCCTCCTCCTTCCGGCTCATCCCACGTTGGATACCTATGCCGTCCTTGATCATGTGCTCTGTCGCAACGAGCACCGCTCCTTCTTTCGCTCCATACTCTCCCTGACCCACGTTCATCTCCCATGGCACCACCGCCACTTTCTCCAATCCGCTTTGCTCCAGCTTCCATTCTTTTCCCGGCCCAGACCACCCCCCCCAGCCCCTAAACGGGACTTTTCTCAGGTCCCATCCAAACTCCAATATCAATCGCTCGCCCTCGAGGCATTTCAACTCCCCTCTCCCCCGGATCCACTCCTTCCACCGTTCCACATTTACACTGACGGCTCCTGCCCTGACCAATACAACATTTCTCCATCCAACCCCGCCGGCTGGGGTGTCTATTTCGAGAGCATTTTTCTTGACCTCTTTGGCCCGGTTGGCTCCCTCCCATTTACAGTCAATGGCTCTAACAATACAGCTGAACTCCAAGCTCCACTCGAGGCAATTGCCTTTCTCCTTTCTTCTCCGCCGCTTCCTCCATCTGTCCACTTCCATCTCGACTCGCAATATGTCCTTGATCTCCTCCTGGGCATCTCTCTCCCTTCTCAGAACATTGAGCTCGCCGCTCTTCTCCTTGATTATTTCCATCATCTGTCCTCCCTCACACACGTTCGCTCGCCTCTTTAAGGTGAAATCCCATACCGGCATTCCCGGCAACGACAGAGCCGATCGCAATGCCAATCTCGGCCTTTCTTCTCGCTCCACCATCGGCCGCTTCTCCTCCTTTCCTCCTTCTCCACTTCCCGCTCTCCCTTCTCCTCGATCTTATTCAGAAGATCTCTCTCGCCGCTGACTCCAGCTTTCCAGCTCTCCCTCGCCCTTGCAGGAAGCCATATATCTCCTCCGATACTCTCTCCCTCATCCATTCCATCTCCTCCTCACCAGAGGAAGCCCACAAGTCTATTCGCCAAAAAATCAAGCGATCTGCTCGTCTTGACAAGAAGAAATGGCTCACTGCCAATCTCCAGCAGGATTATGTCGGCTCCCCTTCGGATCACTGGAAGACCATCCGTCGGGTTCGCTCCAAATACCAGCCCCGTACCCAATCCGTCAATCATCCTGATGGCACTCCTTGTCTCAGATCACAAAAGTCCACCGTTTTGGCACATCATCTCCGCGACCACGTTTGGAATTTTACTCCTCTACCAGACCCAATTGAGACTCCTCTCGCTCCTCCACAACCATCCCTTGAAGCTCCATTTACCATGTATGACCTCTATCGGGCTTTCCGCCGCACTAAAACCGGCCGCGCTCCTGGTCCAGATAATCTCCCAATGGAGACTCTTCGTCTCCTCCCACACCCTATCAAGAAACTCCTTCTTAGTCACTACAATGACTGTTTTTCTCTCGGCACTGCACCAGATCACTGGAAGCTCAGTAAGGTTATTATGATCTATAAAGGCAATAACAAGAATAGCCGTTCTCCCTCCAGCTACCGTCCAATTTCTCTCGCCAACTCCATTTATAAAGTCTATGCATGTCTCCTCCAGCAACGCCTCGCCAATACTATCGATTCTTTCCTCCATCCGTACCAATTTGGTTTTCGTGCCAATCGCTCCATTTCCACTCCTCTATTCCTCATACGCCGTCTCACTGAAATCTTTGAACGACACTCCACCTCCTTGTATATTCTTTTTCTTGACTGGTCTCAAGCATTCGACTCCATCGGCCATCCACACTTAGCTGCAGCACTCCGACGCTACGGCGTACCACCCACCATGGTTCAGGCCATCATGGCCTTATACCACAATGGCAAGTTCTTCGTTTCTGATCCCTCTTCAGATTCTCCTTCCTTTTTCCTTCAACGGGGCATTCGCCAAGGTTGCCCACTCAGTCCTTACCTCTTTATTATCGTCCTTTCGGCTCTTCCCGCTGATCTCCACTCCTTCTTCCAGGAAATCTTCGGCTATACTCCTTGGTCTTACTCCTTTACACATCCTCTCACAGATGTTGAATACGCCGATGACACAGTTCTCATTGCTCGCACACATGAGACTCTCTCCCGTTTGCTCCACCTCCTCCAACACCTTGCTTCAGGCATTGGTCTTTATCTTAATGGCCAGAAGTGTCAGCTTATTTCCATTCATGCTTCTCTCCCAGTTTCGCTGTCTCGCTCTGTNGTCTCGCTCTGTTACTCCTCACACTCCATGTGACTGCCCATTCTGTGCGCCATTTTTCCACTCGGAACCGTCACTTGACTCCCTTGATTCGCCTTTGACGGCCCTCTCTCGTGCGAAGTACCTAGGCTCATTCATCACTCCTACATCATCCTCTACCCCAGATGTCAACTATCGATGCTCACAGGCATCTACTGCCTTCAAATCCCTTGATCCATTCTTTCGACATACCTTTATTTCCCCTCGATTCAAGCTCCGGGTCTATACACAGATTGTTCAAGCTATCCTCCTCCATGGCAGTGACTCCCAAGTGTATTCACCTGCTCAACTCTCCAAGATTGACAGTCTTCACTACAAAGCCCTTCGACAAATTTTACAAGTCAAAAGTCCATACTATCACCGAATCTTACAGCCTTCTGACTCCCCTTGTTCTAATGATCATCTCCTTTCACTCTCGTATCCAGTTCTCCCCTCCTGTATCCCCTCCTCCATACGTATTACTGACTCCCGGATCAAATACCTCGGACACATTCTTAGACACCCAGACTCTCCAGAATTTCGAATTATGTTTAATAACTCAATGTCACTCCGCACTATTTCATCCCCCTTCCGTAGAGGGGCTCCTAGGGCCCATTGGCCAGAAATTGTTCTTGCTGAATCCGTGCACCGACTACACCTCCTACGATCGTCACCACCACACCTTGGACATCTTAGCCATCCATTTTATCAACATTTCACCATTGTCGAACTGAAGAAATTCTCCTCCGCCAGCATGAAGAATTGGTATGATACCACTAGATACATTAACATTCTTCGTCCTTTTTCTGAAGACAGAGAACAGTGGAAGCTACTAACCNCCTCCGCCAGCATGAAGAATTGGTATGATACCACTAGATACATTAACATTCTTCGTCCTTTTTCTGAAGACAGAGAACAGTGGAAGCTACTAACCCCCAAAGTGAAATAAGCAACTAGCCTTGGGCGCTCTGCTGCCGACGTGTGGTTCAACCGAACCGCATATCGCTTGTGAAAAAAAACAAACTGATCTTTACATCCCCACCATTGTTGATGAAACCAATTGAACCTATTATATATTTCAAACCCCGTTTCTATCCTATTTCAGGTGGTTAAACCTGTCATCTTTCCTTCAAACCCAGCGTCAAAGGCCCTGCAGCTTCAGCCGTGCCGGCGGTCAACTGGATCCTCACCTTCACCTGCGCAAAGTGGAGATTCAAGCGCCAACCATGCGGATTTAGAAGCAGCACAAATGGTGATTTAATCAACACGCATTGGGGTCGAATCAATAAAAACTGGGATTTCAACCAGCAAAACGATCTAGATTAGACAATCATGCAGAATGACCTACAATGAGGTCCCAGAGACCCATCAAGCTCGTGAATGAGCCCCTCCGATTTTGAGGTACGATGGTTTCTGCTTGAGCTACCTCCCTGGAAAAAACGAGATCCTCAAACGCCTGGTGATTTTGAGGATTTGAAACCACCCAAGCACTTGGGAGTTATCAATAATTTTGAGCCAATCCCAAAGTTTCTGGGGACCAATTTTGGGTGGTGTCGGTGCAAAATCAAAGAATGGGATCTTTTGTTTGTAGAAAGAGAAAGACAGAAAGAAAGAGAGGAAGAACGAGAGAGAGAGAGAGATAGAGAGAGAATCACGGTGCTACAAGTTATTTACACCTGCCTTTCACACATTGCCTGTCCGACATGGCCAAGTCTATAATGAGGGTTGCAATTTTGACCCTTAGCCAAGAGGGATTCTGAGTAGGTGTGTGAGAGACATAGCATAGCAAATTCAACATTCCGAAAGGCACTTGGTGGCGAATACAGCAGCAATTAAACAACACACAGATTTCTCTTGTATAGACCCTAGAAATGGTGGTTCTTTCGATAAATTGGTCCTATTCCTTCCTCAGCCTTTTCTCTGCAGAATTGAGGTCTTCATATTCATCAGTGAAATTGTTCATGGTTTGTGGGTAATTTTCCAGAAATTGGAGACTTGGGGTTGTCTGATCGGATACCCCTAGATCCAGTGGTTGATCATTGTTCTAATAAAACATGCCATTTGGGGGGTATGCCAATTTTCAAAGACACCCAAATATCATATCAAGTTGGTTCTATCCCAGAATATCCCCATCACACCTGCATAGTGGTTGCTTACAAATCAAATTGTTGCTGGGTAAATACACATTTTCACACCCAGGTAGACATCCCCATCGCCGCGGAAATCAGGTGCCCCACCATGTCGATGGGTTGGATACAACCTGGGCAGTACGTGACCTGGCTCCCAAAGAATTGCCAATGGGTTGCAAAATGGTGGTTTGACGATCAAAAAATGCTGATTTAACCATAATGGGTAAGAATTATGAATACACATGGATTATAATCCCTTACCCCAAATCTTAACCCCAGCGAAAATCCTGGTTGAGTATTGGATACAGTCATTTTGGAATGATTGAAACTATTGAATGTAAATATCATAGATATCTTTTGGGATATCTTGAACAACCATGAAATTTCAAACCCGATCTTTGTTTGCAAACCCACCCTTGAAATCCCGTTCACAAAAAAGCGCTGCATGCATGAACACTTGCAACCATCGCACCAGCACACCAATTCAGCAACTACCCTTCTGAGGATCACGGCAGTCACGGATGCCGCCTAGAAACAGGTGGCAAACATCCCTGCCAACGACCCTGTTGCGAAGGGCTTGCATGCTTTCCACACTGGATTGTCGGCCATGGCGATGGCTGCGATGCTGCTGGGGGGCTCAAAGACGTGTCGACGACGGGCGCTTGAACACATATGGCAGTGGACCACCTGAAGATTGCTCGGAGCACCTCTGCAATCTGCGGCTATTGCAAAACATAATGAAATATATTGTAAATGTATAGGATAATAAAGGTGGCAACTCCAGCCCCTGTTTTTCAAGTGCGGGGAACTTCGATTTTCTCTGAAATGCATCAACCAAATGTCCAATTTCCGACGTAAGAACTGCAATTCTTTCAAAGATTTCCCACCAACTGCAGGTCATGAACTGCGAGATGAATTGACAGCCTCATCAGTGGATCTAGACCGTCCCACAATTTACAACTGGGTCGTTTCCGAAAGTGGAGACCTCCCAAATCATCCAAACTATTGGTCAATTTCTTCAAGTTTTCTGAAAAGGACAACCAATATAGTTCTTTGAACAAGTTTCCAACCTGTCAGATTTTAGGGATAATGTTAGTGCAGCATTTCTTTTCATAGTGAATCCAAGCCTGTCTTTTTGAACGTCAACATCATCAACGTCCCCCAAAATTTCTGAATGCCGTTTCCCCCAAAATTTCTCGATCCCGAAAATCACAATCCTTTTGCGGGTCCCAACAGGTACTCTTTCCAATTGCCCCATCCCCAGCCTGCCGCGTCAGCTCTCCGGTGCCGGAAGCACTCAGCACCTCAAAGGTGGGTTCGTAAACCATATGGGGGTTTTGATCTAGTCTAATATAGTTATTTAGTGGTATTTATATAGATATTTGATTCGATAGAATCCCATTCCTCCCAATATTACTAGGGGATTGAAGCATCAAACATGGCGATTTAATGTGGTTTAAGCATCCTGAAATTGTGATATATAGTCAGTATAACATTAAATACCCCGAAATTTTTGCGACCCCAAATTGTGCATAAATGCAAGACTTGAACCAGAGGGTAGTTTGGGGGGTATGTGATATTGCAGGGGGGAATTGCAAGATTTGGGATTTCACACACAACAAATCACCAAAGCGTGGGTTTCACTAAAATGAATGGGGGCATGGGGATGTGATCAAATAGATGCTTGGATTTAAGTGGGACTCCAAACATATCCTCATGATTCCGAATTTCTGGCCTGATGCTGATCGAATTCGAAAGAACCAACACAACTTGTCCGAGTCTGAGCCCACACACCGGTCAGAAAGCCAAATAATGCCTAAGCCAGGAAGGGTGGAGACACCATTTATGTGGCTGGACACTTAAAATCCATGGAAAAATAGATGAATTATGATGAATTATGATGAATTGAAATCACCTCAGAAAGTGTTGCTCTGAAAATCATGGCCCAAACAACAAATTGGGACATGCCCATTTGGCCGACATTCCAAACTCCAGGCCTTTGCTGAGGTCCCAAGCCAAAAGCCATTGCAATCGCGCTGGATGATACCCATGGTGGTCTCAGAACCCGCCTGGACTCCAAAAAAATGAGACACCCTCCAAGCAAGAAAAAATGAAGGTCTGTGCGGGTTTTATCTCCGGGATGCTGATCATTTTCCAGTGCAAATATTGCATTTGTGTTTGCAATCTTTGGGTCACCAGCTATTTTTCCCCACAACTTTGTGTGCGGTTCTTGTTTTTTGCTTTGCACCTCCCGCCTCCTCCGCCTCCCGCGTCTCCTCCCGCACACACAACATTGTCACACACAACTCTCACACACACAACATTGTCACACACAACTCTCACACATACAACATTGTCACACACAACTCTCACACACACAACATTGTCACACACAACTCTCACACATACAACATTGTCACACACAACTCTCACACACACAACATTGTCACACATACAACTCTCACACACACAACATTGTCACACACAACTCTCACACACACACAACATTGTCACACACAACTCACACACACACACAACATTGTCACACACAACATTGTCACACACAACTCTCACACACACACACAACATTGTCACACACAACTCTCACACATACAACATTGTCACACACAACTCTCACACACACACAACATTGTCACACACAACTCTTACACATACAACATTGTCACACACAACTCTCACACACACAACATTGTCACACACAACTCTTACACACACAACATTGTCACACACAACTCTCTCACACACAACATTGTCACACACAACTCTTTCACACACAACATTGTCACACACAACTCTCTCACACACA
>BGPT01000166.1:321908-328238 GCA_003297045.1 Symbiodinium sp. clade C Y103 | reverse complement strand
CATGTCCTTTCTCTTTCCTGCCTTTACCATCTCATTTTCACATCTGTTTGGTGCTTCTTGGAAGGAGTTGACTTGTGGGGTTATCCGGTCCTTTAATTGGACAACTCCTGAAATGCAGTTGAGGCCACCTGCGGACCCGGTCAAACTCACCCTGGACAAAGATAGGCTTCTCCATGGTTGTTGGGTAGAGCACGTGTTGAACGTGTTAAACAAAAAGAATTGGCGTTGGGTGTGAACCATTGTTTAACCGTTACTATCAACCATGATGAATTCTCAACCACCTTTGAACATTATCAACCAATATTAAACATTTTAAACCTCTATCATATCTATTATCCAGCTATTGGTGTTTCAATCTCCCCCATCCTCCAAAAGCCTCACGATAAACCTTCAACTCCTCTGACTCTGCGTCCTGTCCCAGATTTTTTTGTGTCGGTTGGACAAAATGGAGCTGTCAAAGATGGGATTTTCAATTTCGACATGTTCATGATTTTGTAGGTTCTAGATGATTCTCGCAACTCCCAAACTCTGATTCCCAATTGTAGTCAACTCTAGATATTCCAGAATTTTGCGTGGCAATTCTTTGGATATTGGGGGCTTCCGGGACTTTCAAACCCATGGTTCACCTCATCCAAGTGCAAAGCGACGCTGTTGCTTTAGCGGTGCGCAACTCGGCGGTCCGCAGTTCAGAGGTCTGACTCTGAACGTGATCTGTTCATCTGAATTGCAGCACGTTCGCACGACCATGTTCCGCAGAAGCCGTGGGGTCGAAAAAGATGTGTTCTGCGATTCCAGTGATGAATCACTACAAGTCAAATGGAACGTCATCCCAGTGGATCTTCAAACTGCTGTCGATTCTTGATGCGTACCAACGCATCAGTTCTGAGTGATCTAAGGGCTACTGAATTTGTCATCGTGTGAAGTACAGATGTCTGTGTGGTTTCATGATCTCCACGCGGGCAGCGACAATGACAACAACGATACATATGAATATGAAGACGAAGAAGGAGGAAAAAAACAAAACCAAAACAGACAAACAACAATGCCAAAAAGAAGAAAAATAAAAACAAAAAACATGAAATGACGATGATGATGATGATGGTGATGATGATGATGATGGTGATGATGGTGATGATGGTGATGATGGTGATCATGGTGATGGTGATGGTTCTGGTGATGGTTATGGTGATGATGATGGTGGTGATGATGATGATGATGATGCTGCTGGTGGTGGTGGTGGTGGAGGTGATGGTGATGATGATGGTGATCGTGGTGGGGACATTGATCAACAAAAATATAAATGCATCAAGAAAAAATATCCTATCAGCATGAAAAAAAATAAACGCATCAAAAAATATCCGCGCACTGAAACCTGCAGCCTGCGGCAACTCCCTGCCATGTCCGTTGGTTGCAGCTCTGGAACTTGGGCCTGACTCCATGCCTGCAGAAGACCTTTTTTGATTCGACCAGTGTGGGGTCTAGCTTCACTTCCGAAACACCAACAGCCTCTAATGTGCGCTCTAAGACCAAAGATTATGTGCGTCCATTGAAGGTAGTCGTCATAGGCCCATAGGCAGGATGATCCATCATGTGTTACCTAGATCCATGCAGAAAAGCCGCCTCGAATTTTGCCCATGGCATGTTGCCAGGGTTTCCCCCTAATTACAACCCCTAACCTGCAAAGGTGAGACACTGGCCCCGTACCAGAAGTGCATCCTCAGTGGGCAGGCTGTTTGAAGCTCAGCACTGGATGAGTATGTGACAACCCCTGGTCATGGAAACTTTTGCAACGAAGAAATCTATTCGCGCAAAACTTTGTCAATTGAGAGAAATGTATTCAAGAAAAATTTCTCAGTTGAGAAACGTATTCATCAGCAGCTTTCTCCATTGCAAAATGTATCCAGGGAGAGATCTTACAATTTGGAAATGTGTTCATGGAACCGCTTTTTGCTTGTGTATCATGGCGAACAGGGGGTTTCAGAAGTGTATTCATAGACCTTCTCCTTCCTTCCTTCCTCCCTCCTTCCCTCCCTCTCCTCCTTCCCTCCCTCCCTCCCTTCCTTCCTCCTGCAATTATATTTTTCTTGATGCATTTATGTTTTTTATTGATGCTTCATCATGTGATGGTGATGGTGATGGTGATGATGATGGTGATGACGGTGGTCGTGGTGGTGATGGTGATGATGATGGATGATGGTGATGACAATGAGGAAGAGGACTATGAGGATGACGACGGCGGCAGGGACGACAAAGATGACAGCAATGACAATAATGATGACAACAGTGGCAGTCAATATCATTTCCACAATCATTGTCATTACAATTGTTTCAAAAGTCATAAGATTCATGTTTACCTGTTTGGAATTGTGATAAACTATCAAATTGGATTACATATCATGAATATTTCAAATATCAGAAAAAATGTGCTCACACATCTTGATGCCTCGCCACCAGCGAGTCCAAAACAGCAAGGCCCGAAGTCGGTTCCCCCTGCACGGGTACGTCGCGTGGGGCCACGGGCGGGCATGGTGTGCTGTGCTGGCGTGGAAGGCAGTTTGACACTTTGACGCGATTTGATACATGAGGCTTGCAATGGTGGAATCATATCCCCCAAAAAACAGTCTCAGATATATCACACCCATCAGCATCCGGGATAGATTTGCAAAACCAATTCTTTAAGGAATGACCCTGCCACCAAGATTGATTTCCTGCGACACCTATCGTTGATTTTTCCTACATCAAACATCCTTCACTGGTTCCTCTCTGAAACCCAAGAAATGCAATAAAATAGGGATATTTACCTCGAATTTATGGCCATTTATGTGGACCTTTGATTTTCTAAAACCCATTGGATTCTCGGCATGCTTGACCCAAACTGTTCAAATCCAGATCATTCCAGTGGCTACCGCCTTCCACCATGCCGCACGAAGGATCAGCGCGTCAATTCCATGGCAGTAGAGCAGTGGTCAACATACCCCATGATTTCGATCACATGTACATATACACAGGCACATTTTGTATACATATATCTCTCCACCCATACATTATATATATACAACTACATAAATGTATATATATATATTTCCATACATATTCTATAGACCAACCCACATCGAACAAACATTGGAACTTGCCCTGCCAAACAATGAGACTTGTTGTCTTTTGGCGATTCAACGACAATTGAGTGCAAGGACTGGTCATTCGGGAAGGTTTTGGCCACTGCTCGACTGTCTCCCAAGAGTTGTCCAAGATCTTCAACGTTCTCAACTGGTTTTAAGTGAACCCACGCAAACCCTTCGAGGCAAGCAGAGCGAACGGAAAAAAGCGACCTATCCTATCTGGGGTCAATCAAATGCTGCCCTCATAAGCAGGCCGCCAACTGCATGTGTCAGCCGATCGAAATCGAGAAACACAGTCGCAAACTAATTGAGAGTATGTCCAAAAAGAAAGCTGTGGACACACCTCAACAGCCAGGTTGTCAAGCTGTTCGAATTCCACATGCACCAAATGGCTCTCTTCCCTTGTTGCTTTCTGATGAAACGCTGATCTTGTTTCACATCAAGTTCGAGGCTACAACTACCGACGTGGATTGTAGTTAAAAACTCTTGCATTCCATTAAATCCTGTTGGCTCAAAAACAGCATTCCAAGTTCATGGATTATTACAATCCCTAATATATGTGGTACTACAACAGATAAGCCAACAGGGGTTGTGTTTACTCATGCACCTTGAACATCAACATCCAAGTACGAGGTGTCGTTGGCTCGAGAATCTGGAGTGATGGACTACATTGTTCAAAGCCTGCCACTAAGAAAGATTAAGCCCAAGTAGGAATCAACAAGCAATTCCCTTTTCCACAAGTCTCATGCTCCTATGATGATCAGTATGAGTCAAAACTCTCCCCCTGCTAAAAATCATGGTCTATGATGGTGAATAGTAAACATGACTAGTCCGAAAAAGGGAGGAGCAACCATCTTGACTCGCCTGACTGCCATCAGTGGAGGCTTCCACTGCAAAAAACGAGTTGGACATCATCCATTGCAAGTGCTCTCGCCGCTGCACTCAAGCTATTACTAAAGGTTCAGCTGAGGCTTGCACATAGCCCGATGCTCCCAGTGATAGTGATATGGGTGTTTTTCAATTTTGATGAACAAGTAACGATTAACCAGTGGATATTGGGACACAGTATTTTCCGACAATCCACAAACCCATGTATGTTTCAGTTGCTTTCTTCAAGTGTAGCACATTGGACTGTTTCAGTTGGGGAAGATTTGGATGTGAGTATTATGATTATGGGAGGCATCTCAGCACATTGTGAGAAGTTGGAAGTGATGTCTGTTTCTGTAAGGGCATCATGTCCAGTCTCAGCCACCAGTTTTTTTTCTTTTTTGGTATTGAATGCAGGTCATTGAATTCAAGCTGTAAGATACAAGTTACACGTCAAGTCCGCGCCCATTGGCGGTCGCCACGGAGAACGGAAAAGATCCGCTGGCAGATGGGTTTGGCCCTGGCAACGAGGATACAGCTGTGGGTATGGGTCAAAATTTGGGCGACCAAAGCGATTTTGAGCCGTACCGGTGTGGGATATACCTGGTCCATCCTTTCAAACAAACCATTTTGGTCGCACCCTGGGAAAAGCTCCCCTCACTGCGGTTAAATCCCCAGTCAGCATCTTTGATTGTGAAGAAAAGACCACAACATGGGTGATGCCAAACATCAGCAATTGCGCTTCTGCTGCACTTCCGGCTGCTTGTTGGTACTTCCAAGTCCAAGGCCTGGACGTTTTGTGGATTCCAAACTTCCCCTCCAAACCACCGCTGTGATTTATGGCTAGCCTCAGGTCTCCCTCCAAAAACTAGATCTCCAGCGGGATAGGGCATTGATTTTCCTGCAAGAAATGCTGAACATCAATTTATTCACCCTCCATTCACCAACCATGACCCATGGCATCTGTTGGTCCCTTCAAGGACGTGGAGTCAGGGCCAATCCTGTGTTCTGCCATAATACAACAACAGCCATGCCTGGTCCCTTCGGTTGCTCTTGGGGAAGCATGGTGCACATGGGGAAGCATGGTGCACATGGGGAAGCAAAAGAAAACACTGACAAAGATCCAACAACTTGTTTTGCCCAAAACCGGGGTATGCCCCAAAATTGCCATTTTTCCCAGGGAAATTCATGATACCTCATGATAGCTTCTGAGATTTTGGGGTGCACAATTTTCAAACAAATCACAAGTCGACATGCTGCACTGTTGACCAAGTTGACCAAGCTCCCGCGAGCAGCGACCGTGGAGACAACGTTGCGGCACGACGGCCGCACAGCTGGGAGGTGAATATGGCACCATTGCGGCACAGAGGGTACTGCCATTGAAACACCAACTTTCTCAAAAAACAAGGCCCACTTTGTTGCCATCTGAATGGAAAACACCAACGACAACAACATCGGAGATGTCGGATGGTGATTGCTTGGCAAGATCCTCCACAAATAATTCCGGCGCAGAACACTGTCACAGCATGGCCATGGCAGCGTGCGCCGAAGCGGTGATAAGTTCACCGAAAGGCCTCGAGTTATGGTGTCGCCAGACTTCAACCTACCGCGCACAGCGGGAAAAAACAATCTGAGAATGAACCACTCTCTCGTGCACACGGGAAACTTTTGGTTCCAAAGAAATTTGAAGAAACTTCTTTGAGACAGCTGGGTGTGCAAATCAGCGAATTTCGTGGTCGAGCCGTGGAGTCTTTATGTCGAGATATGGGACAATAGAAACCCGAAGTTTGTTGTTTATATCCAACGATTCGATGGGGGCAACCTGGGAAGTACCTGAAAAAAGTTGGCCATTTTGGGATTATTTTCCACTGGTCATGGGTCGTTGGACCCTGGTACCCTGCAGTTCACATTTCAAAGATGTTGCCCAAATAGTGGTCACGTTGAGATGTGAATAATACCCCAATTCTATCCAATTCTCAGATTATTTGGTATCAAATCATACCCGTCTGCCCTATAAACGATGAGGTCGCTTGTGATTTTCCCAAATACTGTGACCTTCAAAGACTTCACTCAACATGGAACTGGCATCAAAACTTTGCTCCACGGTGCCATGACAGATCACTGCAACATAGCTGGCCCCACGATTCATGACATGCTAAACAGCGCTGCTTGTGGGCATGTTGGTTTCTCTCCTTGCAAGAAAGGCTAAAGAAAACTGTGGAAGATTTACCAATCATGTGTCTTTTGTCAACCATCAACAGATGGTCGTTTCTCAAGCAAGGCTGGTGCGGATCAAACTCCATTTTTGCGGCTACACGTCCAAGTGTTGCGATTGCCCTAGCAG
>BGPT01000166.1:311908-316908 GCA_003297045.1 Symbiodinium sp. clade C Y103 | reverse complement strand
ACTGGAATTCGTGATCAGTGATGGCAGCTTCTTGGTGGAGACATGCCAATTTTGCAGCAAGAAACCAGCCCAACCGAATCAAATCAACCAACATTTCTCAATCCAGCTATGTACAAAAATGTCCCGCCCAAAGATGAACCCAACAATAAAAAAGCATCGCACTGAGACCAAATTCTTTCCATTTTTGTTATGTCAATGTCACAGCTCTTATCTGCCTGCAAAACAACATCATATTCAGCTGATTATCCTCCATCTCAGCAGCAAAAATATGAATCCACCACCAGCCATGGCACCCGCCAATTGGAAAGGTGTCATGGACGGCAACTCCAAGGTGCACAGAGGATGCTGCGCACGCTTCACCTGGGCTGCGCCAAGTGAGGTTCCGAATAACGGTGCTTAGTAGTGATTCATGGTGATTCATCATGATTAATAGTGATTAATAGTGATTAATAGTGGTGAATAGTGGTTAATGATGGTAGTGCGATGGAGGTTTCCTAAGTCATGATGGTATGCCCAATAAATCACTCAAGTCATTGGATCATTTTAGGATTGAAACCTTTGGTTTCGGGGAGCCCCCCATTTTAAGAAATCCCCAGAATTTTCACCAGGAAAACATTGGGGCTTTGTGGCATTGGCTCTACCGAGTGTTTTGATAAACATCCATTTAGCATCATTTTGGCTGATATGGCCAAAAAGATGGGACTTGCCATTGGTTGGCATTTCCACAATTATGGAGCAAGTGATGATCTCCCACCCAGTGCTTTTTGTTTGTATGCCCACTATGGGCATCCTATTCCACCAGCGTCCATGGAGACACATAATATCAAATAAGCCATGAACCAAACCAACAACCCAAGGTTTGCCCATCGTTTGTGGTGTCGCTCACCATTTTTGGTCAATTATAAAGTTCCGAATTCGTGCAGGAAGTACCATCTCCCCAACATAGACGCCAAACAGGGTGGAAGACTACTCTCCAAACAAGTGGGATTCCTAGGGTCTGGCTGCCAGCTGCGATGGTCCCCGAGATTTACCCGCCTCAGTTTTCTCACCAGCTTTGTTCTCGGACGGCGCCATGTTTTGGCACAGCCGCTGAGTGGTGCGAAATTCAAATGCAGCATCGGAATTTGGACAATTTTTGAACATGTTGAGTACCACTTTGGTCCCATTTCACAAGGACGGTGACATGCGATGCCCATAGGGTCTCATACTCAGTGGCTGAGGTCGTGAAGAAGTCGTGGCCCAAATCCCCACGCAGTTTTCCCAGTCTGGGTTCCAAAGTGTCAAGAATTGGCTCAATTTGCTATTCGTTTTTAAAGTGGAACCACTTGTTTTATGATGCAACTAATGACATCGGAAAAACATGGAAAAACAGTGAATCAACTTGCTCAATTGACTTCCAGTTTCTACTGGAGATAAGGTGGTTTCAACCCCAGATCCGTCAACTGGAAAGCAACAATTGAGACCACCAGAATGTCATCACTTCCTGGGGTTATATTCCGATCTATCAACCAAATGCATCTCGCATCACCAGCACTTTTGACCCAGCGATGTAGACTGTTAAAATACTCAAAGCCAGCAGTTCATACCGTGAATGGAAGAAATCCTGCACCACCTTGGATGGTTGAAACCCTAAATAATGGGATACCCAGCTATCACCTGCAGGATTTCTTCCACCTCGGGAATCAGAGCTGGACAAAATATCGATCACCACCTTCCTTACCATATTGCTAACTACAAGATTCTATGCGGAATTTGGGATCATAACTCCAAGAGTTAAGAAATAGATTCAAATAGAAGGCAGTGGCCCCCAAGCATTGATTCCTCTCTTGATTTTGCCTCAAACCCCGTCCGTGTCTGAAAATCAAGAAAACTGAGTCTCCCGCAAGNCAAATAGAAGGCAGTGGCCCCCAAGCATTGATTCCTCTCTTGATTTTGCCTCAAACCCCGTCCGTGTCTGAAAATCAAGAAAACTGAGTCTCCCGCAAGAAGCATGGTAGCAAATTCTAGTGGGAGCAACTGAAACCAAACAAACACACAGATTTTCAGTCAACTATACTTTGTTCCTGAAGTTTCAGTGTCTGGGCCCAACATAGCGTTACCAGGCATTGCACGTAGAATCTGGTTGGTTTACACCTGAAAATGACCCCTCCACGCGTCCCGGCATTCTGAAACTTTGATTAGTTCTCCAGACCCCTCTCAGTTTTCACCTTCGGCAAGGGAGGTGCCTAAGCAGCGCTTTTGGACAGCAAAAATGTAGGGCTTGCACTGCAAAAACCACTGAACAAATGAGGAAGTGNCAGTTTTCACCTTCGGCAAGGGAGGTGCCTAAGCAGCGCTTTTGGACAGCAAAAATGTAGGGCTTGCACTGCAAAAACCACTGAACAAATGAGGAAGTGCAAAAATATATATATATATATACAGTGTATAGTTCGTAGGACCCACTTAAGTATAGGCACGCAAAATTTGCTCCAATGGGATAAACCTTTGGCCAACTTTGTTGGTACGATGAACAAATTATATAGGTGTTCTATTCTTCAGCATGGTGTAGTTTTACCAAGAGAAATGGCGTAATGCCAACAAAGCACGGTAACTGAAGAACCGACGGAATTTCAAACACACTGATGTCATGTTGATAGTGGCCATTCACCACCAGGTTTTGAGGAACTACAACCTGTGAGCTTCAGGAACACTCAACAACTTCAAACGCAAAGATGGTAGTATCTAAGAAATACAGGCAATTCGAACCCTGCCACTTCTTGGTCTCCCAAGCTCGAAAAATCCTATGTGAAAAAATCTCATGCAAGGGCTGGTATTCTTGCCATCTTTGTTCTTCCCACAGTCTTTGTTGGCTAAATCCTCCTTCATTGTTTCTTATGTCACCCCAAGCTAAAAATATCAACAGCTCCATGGCCAGGGTCCTCGGCGATATCGCTAGTCTGCTGCACGAATTGACAGCCCTGTGGCAGGACGGAAGCACAGGAAGACGTCAAAATAGTGGAAAGAACCCCTTATTCAAAAGCGGCGATGTACCCTCTGGTATTCAAACATGGCAATGGGAAATCCACTGCAAATGGAGATTCTAATGGGAAAATCATCTGTAAATGGTGGAACCACAAATGATGGGAATTCTGTTGAACAATTCAGGATTTGTCTCATGAACTCCCTTCTACAACTTGTCCTTGGTGCATGTTCAATCTGGAACAAATTCAGAACCTGCAGATGTTCACACCGATAAGATTCAGATACAGAGATTTGGCCAAGATCGCCCCAAAGAATCCGTGTGAGGGCAAAATGTCACAACCAACGTTCGCTGCAGAAAACCTGGCTGGACATCCAGCTCTGCGCTCATCTTTTCAGCCCCATCCGTTGTCATCAATGCAGTACTTTGCTGCATCTCTCTCAGGGCCTCTGCTGGGACCCAGCCGCTGGGTGAACAAATGCGTTTGGTGATCTTGGGGGATACCCCTTGGCTGGGAGATGGGTTTGTCCAAAGAATGGCAATTTGATGGGGAAAATGCTGATTCACCGGTGGATTTAGGGGAGTCAAACCCAGATATCGCTATGGATCAATACCTACAAACACAATGCGTAGGGGGATGAACATTCACAAATTCCATCTATTTTCATGTGAGCGATTCCATGATTTTTTACCCATCCCCATTTTTGTGTAGACAGTCATGAACCCATTCCCACAGGCCTCCCCTGAGACCTGCAAGATGCGGCCAGCCGCCAACTCCTCGGATGCTGGNCCCATTTTTGTGTAGACAGTCATGAACCCATTCCCACAGGCCTCCCCTGAGACCTGCAAGATGCGGCCAGCCGCCAACTCCTCGGATGCTGGCTCGGAGGTGAAACTATCATGATGGATTCATAGTATTGAAATAGAACATCCCCCTCAACAATAGCAGACACTATTTTATGATCAATTTGGATCTAAGAATCAGGGTAAGTGACATGCCCTACTTGAACATTAGCAACCATGAGCCATTTGGAGGTGATAGGGCTGATAGGGAAACATCCCAAAATGGGACACTTACCAACCTGTGACAACCCCTATAGAAGGAAGCTCGCGATGTGTTTTCTCAAGTCTTCACAATACAGCTNTGATAGGGAAACATCCCAAAATGGGACACTTACCAACCTGTGACAACCCCTATAGAAGGAAGCTCGCGATGTGTTTTCTCAAGTCTTCACAATACAGCTTGCTTACGACGGTTCCTTTCAATGGCTCACCTTCACTCTTAAAATGTGCTAGACGATCACATCCTTCATGTGCAGTCTCACATGTTTCAATCAACAAATCAAGTTATGATTCTCCAGAAGAAATGGTGGTTTCAACCACCCATTCCCCGTGCACTGGTAAGAACCTCGGACTCCAGCTGGAATGCAAGCGATCGATGTCAAGAGAACTTAGCACTGAAAGCATGCTGATTTAGGGAAGGCTAACGACCTCTCTTGATCATCATAAATTACTTGCGGGCCATAGTCTCAAGCTGTGCATAGCTGTGCTATTTTGAGGTCCATGTTGAAGATGATTTGAGACTTTCCTGAACATGATGGTTTGCCCAAAATAGCAATTTGTGTTGGGAATCACAAACCAACTTTTGGGGATTCTGTTGTTGTAATACCCATTTCCATTACTTGACCCATACCCAATTTGAGCTTTGTCCGAAAAAAGGAACCCCCAAAATCTGGTGGTTTATCATCATCTTCCCTACAAATGTTGCCACTTGCGTCTAATCCATTTCTGGGCATATCCAAATCCATTTTTCCGTAGTTACATATAATAGTTACATACAATTACATCATCTCACATGTCTACGTTTGATGGTCAATTTCTTCATTTTTGGCTGGTGAAATCCCCGCCCCTCTCCTGCGCCATCTTCAGATCGTTCTGTGTCCAGCGTAGCGCTCGTTCCACCGCACTGCGCGGCAGACCTCACAGGGGCCGCTGCACTCCTACGATTCTGGAAGACTTGTGATTTGAACTGACCATCAAA
>BGPT01000166.1:295741-311877 GCA_003297045.1 Symbiodinium sp. clade C Y103 | reverse complement strand
TCTCCAGCTGTTGGTGGGTAAGAAAAAATGCTTTGATTTGTGCTAGACAAAATACCTTCTTAAGGCACTGCGAGGAATTTTGTTGACACGACAATTGCTAGAAACTTGGAGATGACTGGTTCGCGGATTCAATTTCCCGAGCCTATGAACAGATTTCATCCTACTAGCTGGTGGTCAGTCATGCAACTTGCAATCCTATTTAGTCCAGCTAGACCTAAATCATTTGAAATTGGCATGAGCACGAATCAGTTCAAACCAAATCCAATGAGTTCAAATCAAATTCAATTGGACAACTGCCCAAGTCCCATCACGCCAACAAAACAGTGATTTTCATCACTCTTAATCATCATACCAAACTCAAGCCCTTTTACATGAAAACTCTGTCCTATAGCAAGGAAAACTCAACTGATTGCCACTATATAAAAGTGAGGACTGGCCTGACAAGGGCTCAGCGGAGCAAAATGCAAATCGAAGAAACGAACTCCAAGATCAAGAATCCAGGGTCAAGACTCCAGGCGCGAGAATCGAGAATCGAGGTTCAGAGAATTCCAGGATTCAGAAACAAGCAAGGAGAATATGGATTTCAGAATCAATACAATCAAGACCAAAACATTCGAAAACCTCATTCCATCTAATGTTTCAAAACCTCAATTTTCCCCAATGTTCAATGGCCACAAACTGGAGTAATCAAACATGGCGTGCTGGGACATCCGCCATTTAGTTCGATGCATTTAGTTCGGACATTTCCCAGCCAGCCATGATCGATTGTTCGTTAGTTCATGTTAGTTAAAAGTGATATCCCATATTATCCTACTAGGTTGCCATTTTATCATATTTTATCCCCATTTTATCCTCATTTACAGATGATTTTCCCATGATTTCCTCTTCAAATAGCTACCATCTTAGCCGCCCCGGAATGCACCTCCTGTAGATCCACAGGCCGCAGCGCCATGGGGCCGTTGAGGGACGGTACCTCTACGTTGCTCCGCCCGTACCCAGATCCTACAGTGCTTCATAGTGAAGACATATCAACAGATATATGTGAACTTCCACCAGAGAAAAATTAGGGTTTCATCACAACTATAAATATCTATAAAATTCAATTCCCCAAAATAAGGGAGATCATCAGCATCCGAGATTTGACCTCCAAACATGGGTGCAGCCATCAAAGATACAGCTATATCACCGACAACGACCCATGGGTATTGATCATGAAACTGTCAACTCACACTTGTTGTTGTTGTGTGCCCTGCACCGCGGTTGCCCTTTAGCCCACAAATATACACAAAGAACGCCTGAGAAGTTCCCATGCATCGTTTTCAGTGTAGTAGCCTTGCACTCTAGCGACGCGCAAAAATCCTTGCATCAAGCGAGAAGGCTGGGTTGCAAAGGACCCCCAAAATGCACCAATGTGCGCGTCTTGGAAAGTGACCAAACAGCACNGCGACGCGCAAAAATCCTTGCATCAAGCGAGAAGGCTGGGTTGCAAAGGACCCCCAAAATGCACCAATGTGCGCGTCTTGGAAAGTGACCAAACAGCACATACACACGCATGACTTTGTTGAGGTTGTCCCCAATCTAAAGGAGTGGATCTATTAAAACATCAACCTCAACAGCTGCGCCTCTACTGCTATCAACTTCAATTCTAGTTGACAGGAGAGGGTGCGCGTGGTGCAAACGTCGTAGGTGGTGAATTGGAGTTTACCAATACCCTCAAACCATGTGCCACACCACATCACTTCACAACCACGCAGGAATGTGAGACTCCNTGGTGCAAACGTCGTAGGTGGTGAATTGGAGTTTACCAATACCCTCAAACCATGTGCCACACCACATCACTTCACAACCACGCAGGAATGTGAGACTCCTGAGGTCTTAAACTTTAGCCCTAGAATTGCTTGAACACAACACCCAAATTGCCATGTTGGTATCAATATCCTCACCCCCCCAAAATGGATGGCTTCAGATACCAGAAAATATTTGTCTCCATTTGGGGGTCCAAACAGCTAACCCAATTTCAACTCAAACATGTGAAAACCAANCCCCCCCAAAATGGATGGCTTCAGATACCAGAAAATATTTGTCTCCATTTGGGGGTCCAAACAGCTAACCCAATTTCAACTCAAACATGTGAAAACCAATCCAGTGGTTTACAAATTCTATTGCTATTTTATTTAAAATTGCCATAAACTGAACATAAAACCAAACCCAATCGATATTTGGACGGGTCAAACCAGGTGCCTGTAACATCAAAATAGCTGCCACATCGACGTTCATCCAAAGTATAGCTATNAACATAAAACCAAACCCAATCGATATTTGGACGGGTCAAACCAGGTGCCTGTAACATCAAAATAGCTGCCACATCGACGTTCATCCAAAGTATAGCTATTGATCGCCACCAAGAAAAACATCCCCAACTCAACTCATCAGTTCCAGCCCCAGGTGCCCAGTCTTCGGTAGAGCCGTTGTGCCGCGTGGTTCTCCACGCGCACGTGCAGCAGCGCCGCCACGGCGCCGGCCGCGGCGGCTCCGCGCAGCGCGGAGCGCAGCAGGTGCTGCGCCAGGCCCCGGCGGCGGTGCGCTGCGTCCACCGCGACGCCCAGCAGGTGGAGCCATGGGGATCTGAGGCACCAAGGGGATGGTGGAGCTGGAAAACTCATGGAAAATATGGGGAATTTGGTCAACACCTGGGAAGGTATGGTGATAGATGGAGACCTAGTGTTTTTTTTTGGAGGAATGTGGATATCAAGAGGTTTCATCTCTGTTAGTAAGTGGTTAGGAAGCAGTATTGATAGTTTTTACGGGGCACAAACCACCAGCCAGTGGATCTTCAGTCTCTTATCAGTTGTGCCGGACCAGTTGTCAACAAAGTTGTGAATGGATTGGGAAGCAAGCCAAGACAATGCTAGGAAATTGATTACAACCTATCTCCCGGTTGGTCGCACATTGATTGTGGTGGAGGACCAATAAATACAAATTGGTTTATGTGGTTTCGGACAATTACTGTCCTACTGGAAGCTGCATGTTTGGGGGAACTACAAGTACCGGTTTTGCTGAGGGCGCAAAAATCCAAGGACAAACTTGAGATGATAACCCAGAAAGATGGATTTCTATTTTGACCCAAACGTTTTCTGTTGGGGGAATGAACTCTGATCGAGAGGGACATTTAAGCAACGAAGATGGGGAGTGTAAAGGGAAAGCAACATCAATACCAACGCCTTTTCTATCTTCTCTGACGATGCGTTCTACGCCAGTGCCATAACCATAAAGCGCTTTGCGCTTTGCACTTNACGCCTTTTCTATCTTCTCTGACGATGCGTTCTACGCCAGTGCCATAACCATAAAGCGCTTTGCGCTTTGCACTTGCCTCTGCGGCTCGTTTCTTTTGCCTCCGAGCCTTCTTTGAAGGGGGCAGCTTTGCAGCTTTCTCTCGTATATTTGGATCCTCCCAAAGCAAACGGGATGCTGATTGCTCTGCCTCTGGTTTGGTGCGGCACAGTTCTCCTTTGTACTCCCAGTTCCTCAGACCGGCAGCTGTTCGAGCTTTCTCACTCAGTTGCAGCGTGGATTGAAAATTGCCGTCCACATCCTTCTGGGTCTCGTAGGTCCCGAATTGAGGACCGCCAGGTTCAGAATGAAACAACCGCCTCACTCGAAGCTGTGGCTGACAGATTTCAAACATGGTTCAGATCATCGACACATTTGTTCTAATGTTGAGAGACTTTTTTGGTGACATCTTGCGACTCAGCCACGCGAAGAAATCAATTGTCGCAGTTTTCATATTCTGGCCATACTTGTCCATGTCAAAACCCCACAGCCGCCCACGCAGTGGTGGAGATCGTGTAAGCGGGGGCCTTGGAGCACCACTGGAACACGTTGGCCACTAGAAACATGCTCCCTAGAAAGCTGAAAACTCGACGAAGGAAACTGAAAGACCTACAGTTGCGAGCAAGTTGTGAAATGTGCAACACGGGAAAAACAGCAAGGAGACGCGACAGAACAGAGGCTGCAATATGTGGTGAAAGAGATCTCTGAAAAGTCTCTGAAATGAAGAAGGCAAAAAAACAGCCAAGCACATCTAAAAACACTATAAAACAGCTGATTCTGTGGTGCCCTAAGTCCAGGAACGCTTTCTGCTTGGCCTTCGGGGAGCGACTCCTCGAAGAAGACGAAGAAGTCCTGGCTTTTCAACGCCTTTCCTGTCCTCTCTACTCATTCGTTCCACGCCATGCGCTTTGCACTGGCCTATAGGCAATTCTGCCTCCAAACCTTCTTTGAAGGGGGCAGCCTTGCGGCTTTCTCTTGCATATTGGGATCCTCCCAAAGCAAACGGGATGCTGATTGCTGTGCCTCTGCTTTGGTGCGGCACACCTCTTCTTGGTACTCCCTGCTCCTCAAACCTGCAGCTGTTCGAGCTAGCTCACTGAGTCGCAGCGTGCACTGAAAAGCGCCCTTATCAATCTTGGCTATATCGTAGGTCCAGCATGGATCACTGCCAGGTTCAAGATGAAGCAAGCGCCTCACTAAGCGTTTTGGCTCACAGATTTCCAACATTCTTCTGATCATCAACACGGCTACTGTACTGGTAAGCCCTTTGTGTTACATCTTGCAACTAAGCCACGTGAAGAAATCCAGCGTCGCACTTTTCATATCCTGGCCATACTTATCCACGTCAAAACCCCACAGCCGCTCTGGAGATCTTTCAAACAGGGACCTTGGAGCACCATTAAAAGACCTTGGTCACTGGCCACATGTCTTGAGGAAAGCTGGAAAATCTGAGAAGAAAACTGAAACACCTACAGTTGCGAATGAGTTGTAAATTGTAAAATATGGAGAAAAAACAAGGAGATGAGACAGAACAAAGCGAGGGTTCAACATGTGGTGAAAAAGATCTCTGAAACCAAGAAGGCTAAAAACAACCAAAAAAAAACAGCCGATTCTGCGGCGACCCGAATCGAGGAACGCTTTCTGCTTGGCCTTCGGGCAGCGACTTCTCGAAGAAGACGAAGAAGTCCTGGTTCTGCGACTCCTCGATCTTCTGCCTCTTCAGGACCGAAAAGCTGAGGAGCTCCTTCTCGAAGAAGTCCTGGACCTGGGTTTTCGATTCATCGAAGAAGACGAAGAAGTCCTGGTTCTTCGATTCCTCGAAGAAGACGAAGAAGTCCTGGTCCTTCGAGTCCTTGAAGAAGAGGCAGAAGCCCCAGCTTCTCGACCCTGCTTCCGTTGCGGCTTTCTGCTCGCCTTTACCAACTTATCTCTGGACCCCATGGCTTTCCCAAAACCGCAGCTGCAGTTGATGAATCGGTCGTAAGATTTTCTCTTGACATGTGTTTTTGTTGTTATCTCTTTTNTTATCTCTGGACCCCATGGCTTTCCCAAAACCGCAGCTGCAGTTGATGAATCGGTCGTAAGATTTTCTCTTGACATGTGTTTTTGTTGTTATCTCTTTTTCTTCATAACTTCTCTTTCCTTTGACAACTCTTTCTACTGCGCAGATTAATCCCCAATCTTCTTTTTACCCTACCCTACTCTTCCTTATNTATCTCTTTTTCTTCATAACTTCTCTTTCCTTTGACAACTCTTTCTACTGCGCAGATTAATCCCCAATCTTCTTTTTACCCTACCCTACTCTTCCTTATTCCTTTCTTCTCTTTCCTGTACCTTTCTTATCCCTTCTGTCTGCTCTCCTCTCAGGGTCCAAGTCTATGCAAGAGTTTGGGCTGTTGGACAGTCAAGAAGCGAGGACCAGGAAATACAATACAGGAAATCGAACCATGCAATTTTCTCTCTGAAAAATCCAGTGTGACTATAACAATCCAACAAATCAGGTGATGATCAAAAGGAATCACACCAGGAAAGGCCTGATTGTCCTGCTTGGCCATGGAGGAATTTCAGCAATGGTTGCAAGTCACCAAAGATCACCAGGCTGTTTGGTCATATACACTCTTCATGAATGATTTCAGTATTCACATCACTGCAATTCCCATGGTTCACTGGAAAGGTATCTTTCAATCGTCACATCCCTGAAATTTGCAATTTTCATGGGAAAGATGATGATAATCCATGAACACAATGATAATCCATTGAAATTTGGGGGTACCCTACTTACATTTCCATCCTCAAAGGCTGCGAGGAAGTCGCTGGACGGTCCCTTCGAACCGATAGGCACAATAGCCCAAGACGCGGCCAGAGGCGCCTGTGTCGGCTGGTCCAGCGAATCTCTACCATGTGACATCTGGGATCGTGCAAAACTTCGGGAAATGAGGTTTACATCATGGATTTTCTGGGTTTTCCAGTACAGACATTGCATCACCGGTCGTTTGTGGCATGGAAACCTGTCCTGTTTGCTCATTGCCACGCCTTGCACCGCCACATCCACACTGGTGCGACTACCCTCTGCAGTCGCGTCGCGCAGCCACATGTCCTGGATTCCAACAAAGTCATAGGCGCCCCATATCCCAACATATCCCGGGGGTNACACTGGTGCGACTACCCTCTGCAGTCGCGTCGCGCAGCCACATGTCCTGGATTCCAACAAAGTCATAGGCGCCCCATATCCCAACATATCCCGGGGGTAGGAATCCCAGAGTTATCTCAATTTTTTTCACTCCTGACCACCCCCAAGTACCCTTCGTTCATTCTTTTGTTGGAACATGGCCAAGGGTTCGATACAGCTGGTACAGTAAGGGTTCGATGCAGCAGCCTGAGGGTTGGACCCAAACTAAGACCAAATTATATAAAGATGGTNGGAACATGGCCAAGGGTTCGATACAGCTGGTACAGTAAGGGTTCGATGCAGCAGCCTGAGGGTTGGACCCAAACTAAGACCAAATTATATAAAGATGGTGAAACTGATGGTGATGCTTGGATTCTACGTGACTTTTCTTCAACCAGTTTTCAAATGTACTACCCTATTTACTTGGGGGTCCTCCCTTTTGTTGCGGATTGGGGATGGTGAAGCTTCACCACCCTCCTCATGATTTCTGCTTGTCTCTTCAACATCCAGATAGTGTTATTCAAACATGTTTATTGGGATTTCCTTCCAAAAGTTCTGAGACAAGGAAAACTTAGTCATATCATCATGAGATAGTGCTTCACAAGCCCTCAATTTCTTCAGATTACCCTTGAACGAAATACAACACTGCGCCAGAGTGCAATACAGCACACAATCTAACCATCTGCATACTAAAGCGGTCGAAAACACTCCAATTTGCGTGACACGGTGAAAGTAAAGGCTGTGGTGATTTTTTACAACATACTTCCGACTAACTGGAGCATGATGCTGCACTGATTACACGTGGCAAACTTGCCCAAGGCACACAAGTTGGTGAAGTTGGTTGAGTTGGTGGAACCAAAACTGCTTGAGAGGTGTCTTAGAACCCTGCCCTGACAGTTTCGTGCACTGAAACACCGGACCAGAACACTGCACCGACCTACCACCTGCAGAATAATTGCGTGCCAACATAGGGTCCCTGCTACAGGGGATCATCAAAATATCCTTTTTCGAAAGACATT
Source organism: Symbiodinium sp. clade C Y103 (assembly GCA_003297045.1). Classification (NCBI taxonomy): domain Eukaryota; class Dinophyceae; order Suessiales; family Symbiodiniaceae; genus Cladocopium; species Cladocopium sp. clade C. The sequence goes on along the minus strand of BGPT01000166.1, from coordinate 304,359 downwards.
TGGGTGCCATCCGGCTACCATTTGTTTCCTCTTCAACAAGCACATGCCCACAGCCCAACCAGGGGTCGATCCGTCACTAAGCGTCTAAGCATTGCTCCCCACTGCTGAAAGCGTGGGCTTCAATGATCCTGGTGCGGGGGCCTTGTGGGCGTTGACCATGTACCATCAAGCTGAAAGAATGGATCATCAAAACAATACAACTACGGAGTTGATCTTCAATCTTTTTGTCTCCAATCCAAGCCAAACCTGCACCAACACCATCGCACCTGAGCCATGGTCGATCTGCCTCCCGAAAAGGCCTGGTGAAATCCCAGGATTCCCAGGATTGAAGAAGCAGAAGCTACACGTTTCCATTTCAAACACATCGACATGAGAAATTGGGATCAAGGAAGACTGGATACTTCCCAATTCATGTCTAACTTCATCATGCTGACGAAAAATCACAATTGCGTTGTTGGTTCCCAAACTGGGTATATGTTCCGCAAAGTCTACTACCACGACCACACGACAAGTATGCCATGCCTGATCTCCACATTAGGAGGTCCATCGTCCATTTCTTCCACTTTTCCAACTCGTTCCCATAGAATTGTGCCGTCCTCAACTCTTGGATGTCGGCCAACTTTGACTGTTACGCTTTTCCAGTGACCACTAGTAGCTAGACTGATCCGCCATCAGNTCCCATAGAATTGTGCCGTCCTCAACTCTTGGATGTCGGCCAACTTTGACTGTTACGCTTTTCCAGTGACCACTAGTAGCTAGACTGATCCGCCATCAGAATGATAGTAATATAACAAGAAAGACACCAAGATAATAAGGATGACACATATAATCATGAACGATAGTACTATTGACAACATAATCATAGTAATAGTCATAAAAAAGCAATGATGACAATACTGAGACTATAGTGAACTACTACTACTACTACTACTACTACTACTACTACTACTACTACTACTACCCTATCATCAAAACAACTCTTGTGTAGTGTTGGGTACTTGTACCCACACTTCTAGGTTTTCCGAAAATCAAACCGAAATGGGAAGGGGCAAAATCTCAGCCATGCCATTTTCGTGGTACCCAAGGACTTGACCCATAAGCACATGAAATACCTCATGAACCCAACGAACATCTACCTCTGGTTTTTAATGAATCCCAAGGTCATGAATTCATCCGTCAAGGCTCCAAGGCCTCACAGCTCAACCATCCCTCCATGTGCGACGCGGCGGTGGCGGGACGATCGAGTGCCACCAACAGCCGCCGACCGCAGCATAGTAGAACCTGCGCCCTGGCACCAGCTGGGAGCCTCAGGGGCAGCCAACATGGGTAAAACATCACATACCCTCCGGTGTCATCAAACATGGTTCGCTGGGAAATCTCCGAACTGAATGGAGGTTGCAATGGGAAAATCACCCAGAACTCGTGGATCTTCCATTGCCACGTTTGATTCCCGGAGGGTAGATGAGCATGACCCAGCTAGCAAGTGCTCNGGAGGTTGCAATGGGAAAATCACCCAGAACTCGTGGATCTTCCATTGCCACGTTTGATTCCCGGAGGGTAGATGAGCATGACCCAGCTAGCAAGTGCTCACCCATAACTTGGGCAGACATCCCATTTACACCTGGGTGAACTAAGCATGATCTATCCGTCACATAGCACCAACAAAGAAAGAGGGGATAAGATCAACGAGACCTGGGAGAAAAACCCAAAAATGGGGAGTGCAACCAACGAACACGGTGATTTCACCAAAGATAAATGAAGATTTGGAACATGAAAATTGATGTAACAAGGAAGCTCAACGATGTAACAGAAGAGAAGCTACAGCAACTGGTGATAAGGGCGTATACATGTGAAACATAGGATCTGTATGCTTACTGTAAGGAATCCCCAAGTGCCAAAAACATCACTACATCATGACTAAATCCAAGATTCGTGGCAAGCGCCTGGCTCTGCAAACTCCTTGGATGTTGCGGTTGGNGCCAAAAACATCACTACATCATGACTAAATCCAAGATTCGTGGCAAGCGCCTGGCTCTGCAAACTCCTTGGATGTTGCGGTTGGGTGGTTGCTGCCCCGTATTTTCGCATTTTCCTCATCGGTAAAAAGTTCTACCCCAGCCCCCACTTGGATAAGCAAACAATTTGATGAAACAGAAGATGAGTGGCTATGGCAACCCATGTCAGATTTTGTCCGATGACATTTCCATGAAAAGAAGATGTCGGGACTCTCATCTAATGGAAAGTTCGGAGATTGTTTTTTTGGTGCTGGTATATTTTACAAATAGCTGCAAATCAACCTTCAGCCATGCCCATAGNATGTCGGGACTCTCATCTAATGGAAAGTTCGGAGATTGTTTTTTTGGTGCTGGTATATTTTACAAATAGCTGCAAATCAACCTTCAGCCATGCCCATAGGTTCGGTGTTGGTCAAAATATTTACCTTTCTTGTCTTGACATCCCAACATCAACAGAACAGTGGATGTTGGATTTTTCTCTAGTCCACCAGATTCTGCAGGATGTGCTTTCGACTCAAACCNTACCTTTCTTGTCTTGACATCCCAACATCAACAGAACAGTGGATGTTGGATTTTTCTCTAGTCCACCAGATTCTGCAGGATGTGCTTTCGACTCAAACCCATATTTTCCTCGGATATTGGCCAACTTTCAATTTGCCCACAAATGCTGCCCGCGGGTCAAGATACGCTTCCTCTCTCATCACTGCAGGGCTCAGAGAACGCAGCACCTCACCTTGCTTGGCAAACGCGGATCANGCCCACAAATGCTGCCCGCGGGTCAAGATACGCTTCCTCTCTCATCACTGCAGGGCTCAGAGAACGCAGCACCTCACCTTGCTTGGCAAACGCGGATCAGCAAATGTTCTTGGTGGCTGGAAACCTCAATGGTCAGTAGATACAAACAATTATAAAGACATCTAACAACAAACGCTGATTTCAACGACAAAAATGGGAGTTCAACTTAGTGCAATGATATGAGTTGCATATCAACAAGAATCACTAAGAAGAATCGCGTTTTTCCAGGCGAAGATTCAGTTATGTTTCGGTCAGATAGATTTTTCCAAGCCATCAGAGTGGAGTCTGGGCTCCTATGTGACTTGACTTTACCCCCAAGTGAGGGGACTTGGAGCACTCAACGCATATCTGACTTGGCCGTGGTGATCATGAGAAAATCGTGTATCCCATGAATCTGATGGTAAAAATCATAATGTTCCCCATTGAAATGTCAGTTTTTCACTCCGGTAGAGGAACCATTCCCCTTGGTGTCAAGTGAATTGGACAGTTTTGCAACACACATTGCTTTCCTGCAAAGGTCTCCTGAACATTCCGGAACCACATAGAAGATTCGATCCGGATCGATGATAAAGAACCCATTAATCAAACCTGCAAACTGCGATATATGGGGATAGAATACCGGATATGATTAACCTGGCACCTGGGATAGTCAGATATTTTCATGTGGGAACCCGATGTTTGGTCCAGTCACCGGGCTGGAATTTCTCCCTGGGACTCTCCTCCTCTTCCAGTTGCTCAAAGTCAAACTCGAACATCGCCGTCCGCGTCGCCGTCCCATGACATCGCAGGACATCGCCATCATCAAGTGAAACTCATGGGTTGAACATGGAATACCCCAAAATGCACATGGTAAAAACCCTCAAATTCCCCATCTCAAATTGCCATAAATGGAGGTAGTATACCCTCATGGAAGGATGGTATGCCCCAGTTGCAGCCTTTGCAAGAGTGGAGTTATGGGTCTGATGCACACGAGAAATCCTGGCTTCATCTACTATTGGCATCAAACTGGTTTGCTTGGAATAACCGGTGGACAGTGGACATCAACATTCACAATATCAACATACCGCATCTGCCAAATCTGTAAGCTTTTGAGCCGACGCTTTGAGGTGCTCTGCGGGTTGATAGCCATTGGCATTGGGGAAACATCCTGAAAAGGCAGTCCAACTTCTCCATGAGCTTCACATGTTTGACCACGTGGCTCATTTCACTGCCCGGTCAGATATCATGCATGCCCCGTGCTTGTCAATCCCTGCCCACCACTTAGCATTAATTGGACCTGGTGCTGAAAAAAAAAACGCATGAACGAAACTTCCCTGAAAATGGTTGCCAAACAATTCAGGACTCACCCATCCCATTTTTCCGAGTTTGCCCCTTGAGCACATGCGATGCCTCTTCTGAGTTGTCTTCCGCAGTGCGCGGTCTAATCCTAACGTCTTCGTCAAAATTCAAGCAGCTGGGCTTAGCAAGACATGGAACNTGCGATGCCTCTTCTGAGTTGTCTTCCGCAGTGCGCGGTCTAATCCTAACGTCTTCGTCAAAATTCAAGCAGCTGGGCTTAGCAAGACATGGAACTTCAACCAACAATAAAAAGGGATATGATATAATCATAATGTTCATCCCTGGTATATTAATAGGGGATACCAATTTCCAAAGTACTTCAACCCTATTGTTTGAAACACCCAAGCAAGTGGTAGTTTATTAAGTAATTAATTCGCTAAATTCTTGGCACATACCGACCTCTGAAATAACTTCCTGAAGTATAGAAAGTCACAAAATCTGTTCTTGGCAATCATTTTTGCGAAATCCTTCATCACCTGATGCACCAGGTACCAACCTTCACGCAGCATCATCAGATTCTGAATCCCCAAACTGCCCGCGGGTCTCCAGCAGCTGAAGGGCTCACCCACAATTGGTTCATTTCCGACGTTGAATCACATCCATGTTTCTAGGATTTTGTAGGGTAAATGAGTTTGAGCCATTCCCAGATGAAGATGGCAAGCAAGCAGAAATAGGAATCTCACCAATTAAAATAATCAACACAAACAGCATCTTTCAGCATTCTCAAGGCTACCAAGTTCTGACTCCCAGCCCCAGCTGCTTTTCTGAGTTCCCCTGCAGAAGTCCTGCTTTCTGCCGGGAAATTCGAAAGCGTCCAACCTAACAGCCGGATAGCTGGATAGTTTCGTATGAGCAAGGTGTTGGAGATCCTTGGATGTATGGTGCAGCGTCGCTCGGCCCCCCCCCCTCCCCCCGGGTGAGGGGAAGGGGTCTGATGTATGGTGTGTATTGAACTCTTCTCCCTCCCCCCTGTGGATGCGCCCCCTCCCCCATGGTGTGGTGGGGGGGTGGTGCGGGTGGGGGCGGTATGTTGTCTCTTTGATATATCATATATGTATGCTATACATATGGTGTATATATATATTATGTATGTGAAATATAAGATATCTACATATGATATGTATGATATATACATATGATATGTATGACATATATGTGCAGTAAATATGTATGATATGTTTATAGATGGATAGATTGATTGATAGATAGATAGATAGATAGACAGATAGATAGACAGACAGACAGACAGATAGATAGATATATGTATATATAGACATATTTACAAAGATGTATGATATATATATATATATCTATATCTATATCTATATCTATATCTATCTATCTATCTATCTATCTATCTATCTATCTATCTATCTATCTATCTATAGATATATATATATATATGCGTGATATATCATCCTTTCTGTTTTCTCTCTGTTTCAACATCTGACTGTTTGGTCACAATCTGGAGCCATAAGGAAGACCGCGGTCCATTTTCGGATTACTATATACATGTATGAGAAGAGCAATCCAGTAAAGGACTGCTGCATCCTCTGAGGGCCTAGTGCGGGTTTGTAAACAAAACTTGATGCTTTGCTGTTGGGTTTACCACATTCATCCCACCATTCTGCATGAGATTCATTCAATAGTATATAGGTATTTATATATATATATATACATATATAGGTGTTGTATTTCCCGAAGCCCTGTAGATCGATGATCATCCCCCAATATGGGTTAATCCAATCATACTTTGAACCATAAGCATCCTTTGAACCATAGTACGTATCTTCCAAGAATTCAATTGATTGGTTTGAGGGAAGGCTTGGAGGAACGCAGGACTTGCCTGCCTCCAACTCTTCTGATTTCCTGTAAATTTCCCCGTAAAACATTTCTGGGACAGAAGAATGCATCGCATGAGAGAACATTTTGCTGTATGGGAAAACATTGATTTACCAAAAAAAACGTTGTTTTCTGAAATTGTCCAAACTTTGTCCAATCAAATCTGGTCGGTTGTCCAGCCACCCGGGCACCGCAAACATGAAGGTTAAGTCGGGGTCATGCCAACCAGGATGAAACATGCAAAAACTTGGGTGTGCCTGAAAATGGGGGCATACCCCGTAAAATGGTTATGTCTATAGGGAAAATGATCATTAACCAGTCATCAACCATTTGAGGAGACCAAATCTTGAAGCCACGGCATACAAGGGTTATGACAGAACATGCAAGGCATATCATTTTTGCGGAATGGACGAGCTTCCGGGAACTTCCGAGAATCGAAGTTGGCAATGGAAAATCCACATGATCCACTTAGTCAGATCAGTCAATCATAGAACGAAATTCCATGAAACATCGGAATTTTCTGGTGCAATGTTGGATTCCCCGATCTGACATTTATCTACCCGTCCAATCATCTGAAACAACCCAGAATTGCAGCTGGGCAAGGGACGATTTGTCCGATGGAGTACGAGAAGGAGAAACGCTGACAGTGCCATCCCAAACAATTGCAACTAGTCCCTTCAGTGTGGTGCCACTTAGTTGGTTTGTTATCCATCTATTGATAGTTACCAGTAGTACCGCACAAGGCGGTGGCGGAAGTTTCAAAAATAGGAAACCTATAGGAGAGGTTCGTTGCTGTGACTGATGGATGGCAGAGCGANTGGAGGCAGCGCAGTGTAGTTGTAATGTAGTGTAGTTGTGGTTGTAGTTGTAGATGTAGTTGCGGTTGTAGTTGTAGTTGTAATGTAGTTGTAGTTGTACTTGCGGTTGCAGTTGCAGTTGTAGTTGTAGTTGTACTTGTGGCTGTAGTGCAGCGCAGTGTAGTGTAGTTGTAGTGGTTATTGTGGTTGTAGCTGTAGTTTTTGTAGTTGTAGTTGTCATGTAGTTGAAATTGTAGTTGAAGTTGTAGTTGTANGCAGTGTAGTGTAGTTGTAGTGGTTATTGTGGTTGTAGCTGTAGTTTTTGTAGTTGTAGTTGTCATGTAGTTGAAATTGTAGTTGAAGTTGTAGTTGTAGTTGTAGTAGTTGCTGTAGTTGTACTTGTAGTTGTAGTTGTCATGTAGTTGAAGTTGTGCAACTTCAACATCAACATCATGTAGTAGTTGCTGTAGTTGTACTTGTAGTTGTAGTTGTCATGTAGTTGAAGTTGTGGTTGAAGTTGTAGTTGTAGTTGTAGTAGTTGTAGCTGTAGTAGTTGTAGTTGTAGTTGTCATGAAGTTGAAGTTGTAGTTGAAGTTGTAGTTCTTGTAGTTGTAGTTGTAGTAGTTGTAGTTGTAGTTGTCATGTAGTTAAAGTTGTAGTTGTAGCTGTAGTTGTAGTTGTAGTGGCTGTTGTGGTGTAGTTGCTGTAGTTGTAGTAGTTGCAGTTGTGGAAGTTGTAGATGTAGTTGTAGTTGTAGTTGTAGTGTAACATTCCGAAACGAAGCAAATCACGCTCTGAAGGAGGTAAAAGGTTCAACTGTTGTAGTTTTTGCTTGCAATTCTGCGAGGCTTCCTTCAAAAATGGAAACTTGAGTGTGCAGCTGGCGGCCTCGTACCAATGCGTTTTGCGATTTTTCCATGCCATGTCTCTAAAGTACTGCGCCTGCCATGAAAACGTGACGCCAGGTCATACGAAGTGCTGCACCTGTCACGCAAAATGACTTTGCCAGACCTGAAGNGAAAACGTGACGCCAGGTCATACGAAGTGCTGCACCTGTCACGCAAAATGACTTTGCCAGACCTGAAGATCTTATGTTCCAAACTGACAACCCTCTCAGCTGACCTCTTAACATCTCTGCTTGAAGTGTCTCTTGTACTGCGCGTGCCACGGAAAATGCATCTGTGGAAATCATCTTCTAATGTCCCACGCCTGCCATCGTTCTTGAAAATGCTACAAAACCCACACGTTTAGCTCACTTTTGACAAGGTGCAGAATCCCTTGCGCCCGCCACACAAAACGACATCTGGAAGTTTATACGATTTTGACTTCCAAATGTGCTTCGCGCCACAGCGCCGTGCACTTTTTCGACAGCTCAACTTCCAAAAGCGCTCCGAAGGTGACAGTTTTTAACCCTTTTTACTTCCAAATGTGCTTCGCGCCACAGCGCCGTGCNCTTTTTCGACAGCTCAACTTCCAAAAGCGCTCCGAAGGTGACAGTTTTTAACCCTTTTTACTTCCAAATGTGCTTCGCGCCACAGCGCCGTGCACTTTTCCCACATCGCAACTTCCAAAAGTGGTCCGAAGCTGAAGTGTTTTAACACTTTTTACTTCCAAATGTGCTTCGCGCCACAACGGCGTGCAACTTTTTCGACAGCTCAACTTCCAAAAGCGCTCCGAAGGTGACAGTTTTTAACCGAAAAATGAAGGTTTACACGAAGCGCGGTGTCGCGGCACGTGAAAATCCACATCGCAACTTCCAAAAGTGGTCCGAAGCTGAAGTGTTTTAACACTTTTTACTTCCAAATGTGCTTCGCGCCACAACGGCGTGCAA
>BGPT01000166.1:239429-285638 GCA_003297045.1 Symbiodinium sp. clade C Y103 | reverse complement strand
CTATGGCTGGGATATCGCCATGTATTGGCTGGTGTATTAATATGAACATCGGGTCGCTGCAGGAATCCATCTAGGATTTTCAGAACATCACCCAAGTACGCCACACACCTTCATTCTCAGAGACTGAAACTCCGGTTGGTGGCATCATGTGGTTTCATTTTGTTCATCCTATCTAGGATATGAGACTCAAGTGAGGTCATGATTGCAGGGATGAAGAGTGAAAGACCTTTAAACCCACATGAAACTACCAACCAGGCGAGAGTGTAGGGCAAGATCTATATATGTTTCCCTCAGCCATCGCAGCTGCACTGCTGGCACCTTTGTCACCTTTCGGAAATCCACCGCCTCCACCACCTCGGCCACCACCTCCTTGCACCTCAACATTGCACAGGTGGCAACAAAGTACGAGCTGCAAAAGTTCCAAAAGCCACCTGGAACACTAAAAGAGTGCTAAAAGAGTGCAAACTCTTTGTGTTGCATGGCTACTTCACCAAAATGCACAATCCTTTTGTACACACCTTTTCCGAAAAAAAAAAAAAAGAACAGGCCCTATAGGCTTCCATGGCCCTTCAACATTCTAAGAGGAATTTGCAGCAAGTCCAACCAATCGCCTGCACATTCTTGGCGCCGTTCTTGCCCTGCACATGGCTGGAAAGGCCCATTGAGCTGGCCATGGGTAGTGAGTTGCCAGGAACTCCGCCAAGCTAATCATGCTCAGAATGAAACCATCAGTCGGACCGGGCCAGCGAGCCTTGCGATAATCGAACTCAATGTCGAAGCTCACGCGATCTCCAGCCTGCAGGGTGGAGTCACCTCCGCGCTGGTAGTTGCCTCCGGGCTTGAATTCAAGATAGACATGGGGGATATGGCCATGGCATGCCATGGCCACAAAGATTGGGTGGAAAGCTCCAAGAATAATTATGATCCGCCAGATGTTTTCAGGTTGACGCTAAACATAAGCGGCGCTTTGACCACTGAAGTTGGGTCGAAATGGTGCCCCATCTATAAGTAGCCACGGAGCTCATCCCAGTAGCTGCCCACAACTCTGCGATCTAGTGACTAAAACCATGACTATTCCCCGAGTCGCGAGGCAGCGATGAGAAGTGAACAAACCTCAAGGAGGGCTGGGAGAAATGATCACTAGCTGAAGGCCACAGGATGGGACGACAAGTGCGGCAGAGTGGCAAATCTTTGTCGCCACCATCAGGAGCGATAAATCCAAAGCCTTTCTTCACATTCCAATTGCTGACCTCGGGGACATGTGCACTCAACAAACGCTGTCTGGGGGATAAATCCCATCTTGTCATAGCAATCCGGGCTATAGACTCATGAAATCAAATCCTACAATCCAAGTGAAAGGGGAGCTACCACTGTTGGACTGCTCCTGGCCATGCTCGACCGCCTGGGATAGTCATCCAAGCGCCCCAGCAAATCCACACATCTTTGCAGCCAAACTGCACTTCCCTGCGAACGTGCGCCACCGCCACCACCACCCCAACCACCACGCAGTCCATGGCTGGCTCCACCACCGCCGGCACCACCTCAATGCAGCAAGGGATATCGCTTGCCCATCATGCGGTAATCCCTGCCCCCTAATAACCTGCTAGTAACAGTGGTGAGAATTTGATCTATTCACTTCGCCGGCCATGTATGGAATAGGATTGTTGGGGGCTACCTAGAGGTTAAAGATAAAGTCAAATAGTTATAGCTGCAGCCGCCCTATACCTTAGACAACAACACAGCTGAACCATGCTGAACCCTTCCTGTCTGACCACTGTGACATTTTCATGGAGGCCTAGCTGTGAGCAAAATCGGGATGTTAACCACCAGCAACCATCATCAATGGATTGATGAAAGGGAATACTTAGGGAAACCGTGGTTTTTGCAAGCAATTTGGAGGGTTCGTTTCATTCTTCCCAAAATTTGGCAGTTGGTAAATGAAAAGTGGGTCTCCAACAATTGCGGGATTACAACCAGCAAAAATTGCAATGGAACCGGAGAAAATGTTTAGTGGAACCAGCATGAACCAACAATAATGGGAATGCAAAGTAGGAATGTACCGGCATTTGACTCCAAAGCCGCCCTAAACCGCAAAATCAATCACAATTCTTCCACCTTCACTCCTGCACAAGGCTCATTTGAGGCCACTGTTTCAAGCTTTCCACGGGTGTCCAACTACAACCACAACTACATCAAAAGCTACAACCAGAACTACATCTACAACTTACAACTTCACTGCGCTGCCTCCAACCACTTGTCGGTCCGTCAGTGTGTTCGCTCATCCATGATTCACAGCAACGAACCTCTCCTATAGTTTTCCTATTTTTGAAACTTCCGCCACCGCCTTGTGCGGTACTACTGGTATATGTTGTATCTATATACCATTATATCTTCGAGAATCAAACTGAGTTGCGTTATAGGCTATACATTGTATATCAAATATATCGACCTATTTTGGTTTATAACATGGATCATAGATGGTTTTCAGCATTTTGTTGGATCCACACAAGACATGTTTCTAAAGATCACAAGAAGATTCTTCAAGAAGATTACTTCTAATTGCATCAGAAAGGTCCATCTATGTATTCCTCCTGGACGGTCGGAGTTCCTGTCAGGCTTGCAACGTGTAGTCAGACAGTTCACAACCTTGAAGAGCATCGGGGCATCTCACCAGTATCTCACCAAACGTGCCAAAGTTGCACATCATCCGTCCAAAGCCGAATTTCCTTCCCGCCAGTCCTCGATGACAAAGTGGCAAGTGAGGGGGCATCTCAATCACAACCTATAAGGCCTGCTTGTGTCGCTTTATTCCACTACATGGGTCTTGCCAGNCCTCGATGACAAAGTGGCAAGTGAGGGGGCATCTCAATCACAACCTATAAGGCCTGCTTGTGTCGCTTTATTCCACTACATGGGTCTTGCCAGCCGTGTTGTGTACTTGTGAAAGCTTTTGGTATATGATTTGAATATGATTTGAATGATATGAATCTTTGGAAGTCCACAAAACGTCCTCCTCTTACCGACGGGTCGATGGTCCAAGAGTGCTGAGGCTGTTGCTGTTTCTGCTTTTCATATTCGTTCATGACAGCCTGCATGTGTCGCAACGAGATGCAACGAGATATAGATACAACGAGATCCAATGACATGTAGCAAGTGGGATTTTTTGGAGGACGAACGAACCAAACCATTGCACCGAACTTCCAGAGCAACCCGCCTGATGGCGTTGGCAAATCCATTCAGCCGCTTCTTGAGCAGTATGGGCCCAAACTCTTTGTGCCTGGGCCTGAACGAAAGGCAGAATGTTTGGACAGTTTGGGAATCAATCCAGCAATATCGATTGATCTATCTGATGTTAGGATCTATCCGTGTTCATCCCCCCCCCAAATATGATATGTTAGGTTTTGATCCATCCTCATATAGGAAAAGTATGATGATCGACCATCAATTTTGGGGGTACTATACTTTCAAACGCACGCAAAGGTGAAAGTGTCTAGGTCACCGTGAGGGCTCCCCCCCCAAGTAGTAAGTTAGTTTGTAAAGCCATCCAACTTGGGCAAATCCACCACAGATCCCATCTAACCCAGTAACCAACTTACCCATCTAACAAGTTGTTTCAATGGAACTTAATCACTTCATCAGTTCATCCAGTCTATTTAACTCTTATCCTTAATTCCTGGGCAAAAGCCAAGCAAATCTTTGAGACAACCAAGCAAATGAACTATCAGCTTCATGATTTTCACACTTGTATATACAGTATATAACATGTATACAAAATATTCGCTGTGCGTGTATATATATATATATATGCGCGCCAGAGGTTGTATGCATATAATTACATATAGCTTGTATGAACCTGTAGCAATGCAGGGCACAACCAATAATAACAGGAACACTACCAATCAAATGCCTTGGCCTCCTGCAAGTTGCAGCCCAGCTATCATGGCTTCTGGATGATATACCGTTTGATCTACAGAAGTGGGATGATTGAAAACTGAAATGGGCATTTCATCCCGTCCCAACAGCTTGGATGGAGACAAGGACACCGTTAAACCCACCAATCACTGGCTTGGTCTGATAGAAAACCTATACAGTCTATACAATGCAAACAAAGCCATAAATCATAGGAAGAACTCATAGGAAAAACCCAACATGATCCCAGAAAGCACGTATCATTCTTTCGGAAAAACGAGGAAGATATGTGAATCAATCCTGTCTCGGTCAGGTTTTCCACCAACCATCCCTGGGGTAAAAGTACCAAATTTGGAATATTTGCCAAAACTCATCAAGCAGTTGCTGGTGAATGCATCCTAGGGATGGCAAACAAATTTTGAAACCACTAACCAGTGGGCCGGTGAGTGACAGGAAGGGACATAACANAAGCAGTTGCTGGTGAATGCATCCTAGGGATGGCAAACAAATTTTGAAACCACTAACCAGTGGGCCGGTGAGTGACAGGAAGGGACATAACATGAAAACTAATGCTAGAAGAAAAACCACATTCCAAAAGCAATTTCTTAAACAAAAGCCAACAAACACGGGAATGGAAGTTGGTTATCTGCCCGCAACCAATACGTAGACATCAACGACCCTTTCAGAACATTGCTTGGAATAGTCCCAAACAAGATTCCCCGTGGATTTCCCGCTGGGGAAAATAAACCAGGCCAGGCTGCAGCGACCGCGGCGGCAGCTGCTGCCATCAGATTGCCGGCCACACCGGCAGTGTTACGCTTGGGACGCCTCAGGCTGCGCGATCAGTTCCACCCATCCCCAAAGATTTTTGATTATGTGGTGATGGGTGAAACCGAGGCCTTAGCGGAAATCTTGGGGAGGGCCTGGCAAAAACCATCGTTCCCGTCTGGTTGCTGAAGGTTCGTTCTCTTTTACCCAAAGAGGTATAGTTGCTCACCGTAATCATGGTACATTTTCCAAAAGAATAACGTGGAATACTCTCCAATGGTTTGCGTGCATGATCATGTGGATTGTTATACTATGGAATAGCCTAGTTCAAGTTCATGGCAGATCTTAGAGCTTTTACGAGTGCCAGTACCTGGCAGAAAATTAACCTAACAGAACCAAGCACCTGAATGCACGGCACAAGCTGCAAACAAATACTGCTTCAAACTTATCATTGCGGAGCACTTTTGTGAGACACGCTTGCAAACCACTCTCCTGAGATGGACTTGTAAGACACTCTATGCAAACACTCTTCTGAAACAGTCCTGTAAAATAATTGTCTGTCTGAGAGAGTCTTCTGGGACACTCGTTTGAGACACTCTTGTGGGCCACTCTTGTAAGACACTTGATTGAAGACACCTTCTGCAACCCTATCATGAGACACTGTTGTAGGAGACTCTTGTGGGATATTCTTGTCGAGGCACTCTTTTGAGCCACTCATTAGACATTTTCTTGGGACAGCCTCAAGGACAGCCTCCATGTGTCGCAACGAGATGCAACGAGAAGGTTCCATCAATTCTAAATGTTTCAGATCCGCATCTTGATACACCAAAGGTAACCTAATATCATACTATCACATCATCAAACGTAATGTCATGTGATATCATGAGAATGCCGGTTATTGCCAAATGTGACATGATACACCCAGATCACTGTCTCGTCTTTGTTGTCTCATGATCCAAGTTGCTTGATGTGCTCGCAGGACTCGATTGTTGAATTATCCCAATCATACCAAACATTTTCAAGCTTTCTCCGCTGTGCCAGCAACATTCAGAGCTGGGAATGAATCAGGAAGTGATTTGGTAACATAGTCTCCCATAATTCTCCAGCCGACCATTCAATCAACTGAAATGAACCCATAGCTAACAATTGTTAATATACTACAGTAATCATTGACTGATCATGGAACATTCAAATCCAGCTATGATCTCTTTCCCCTTCAACAACCTGGAAAATTCCAAGCTTCCAGCTCTCGCGGCCACAGACGNAATCCAGCTATGATCTCTTTCCCCTTCAACAACCTGGAAAATTCCAAGCTTCCAGCTCTCGCGGCCACAGACGTCCCTCATCCGCTTTCAGTCAAAGGCCGCGTCTGCCAAAGGAAGCTTCTGTTTGATCAACGCCTCCAAGCGTGACCCTGACAAGTATTACCTGGCCGGCGTGTATGGCTCATCATTTTCCCCATTAAATTGGGCCATACATGGGGTAAATCCCGCATTTCAGACCAACTTGGAATCATCAAATGGACAAGCTGGACAGCCGCTGAACTTCACCAATTTTTCAAATGAAATGTACATGAAACAATCTACATAAGATGAGCATATCCTTCGAAACCTCAATTCATCAGGGCATGGTGAGTCCGCTGAGATTTTTTTTCCTGGCTTCTTCTGAATTTGCTGGTGATTCCCAATTTTCCTCACGGGGTTCCCAACGCACTTGACCGCTGATAAAATTGCCACCTGCCAAAAAAAATTGTTGGATTTGACGATGAAAAATGGCAGTGGCTCAAAAAGGAGGATCCTGTGGACCAACAGAATTTGTCATTCTGAGCACCCTCCGGTTATCATACATGGCAAGGGGAAATCCCCTTCAAATGGAAGTTTCGATTCGAAAATCATCAGGAAATGGGGAATTGTCCGCTGCCATGTTTGATTGCCGCAGGGTATCTAAATCTAAAATGTTGGCGTCCAAGAATTCTGAGCCTCGACTAAATGGCCCAATATCATTCTATCAACCGAATTGGATTAGGATGCACAAATGGGATGATGAACAGAGAGTCTTGAGAATTTGATGAGGCTCAAACCAACAAACATATAGAGAATACCAGGGATGAATGTGTACAAGCTGAAAATTTCACAGCGATGATGGGGACAATGGGGAATTGACGCATCTGAAAAAACAAAAAAAGATTGGTTACTCAAAGCGAACCATATGTAACTTGTGGGTATACTTCACCGTTACTTCACCAGCTTGTGGTCTGAGCGTCCATCACTGCCATGTTCTATTCCCGTGCGACTCCGGATGGAAATCCCCGGGCCTGAGGGATTTCTGCGTGAATTTGATCCTACAAAAAGTAAAGCTTTGGCCAACAGAAATGGTGACCTGCTTTAAAAAAGAGAAAACATGTTCATCCCATAAGTAGCATGGGCCAAATCGCTGCCGGACCCTCCCAATTTCCGCGCCTCCGCTTCACTTTCACGGTCACCCATAGGCAACCTTGCAAGTCATCAAAGTCAAGCACTGTTCCATCATTGCAAGCACGAACGAAACTCAGTGCAACATTTCTGGCCAAGTTTTCAGCTCTGCAGGATCAGCCATACTGTAAACCTCCAGAAAAGATCCCAAGGTTCTCAAAGTGTTCAGGGAAATTATTGAGATTGGTTTTCAAGTTTGACCATGTCCATGTGCCATGTGGATCTGAGAAAGCTTGAGAAAAAATCGGGCAAAGCTAGCAGCAGTCGATCAAAGGCTGATTCTTTGAATCCCAGGTCATTTTGCCGGATCTCAATTTAGATTCTTAGAAAGACTTCACGGGGTTGAACAAATTCTGACCCACCCTCATATGTTTTGCAAATCCGCCACAAAGTCCCATGCGTCGCCATGAATTTTGTTGGACGACCTGCGGGCAGAACATCCTCTGTCCGTTGTAGATCCTGAGTGGCAAAAAGCCATGGTTTTGACTGGATCCGCCTCACAGGTTTCAAAATCTATCAGTTCACCATGGGTTTTGTCCATTCCAAAATATTAAGACATCACAATCTGATGTTGAAACGTTTTAAATGATGGAAATGGTCGAAGTCTTTAGTCTGTTTGCTTTTGGGGGATTCAGGTTTCCCTCAGCACCCTTGCACGCCTTCCAAATAAGCCTAGAAAGTGGCAGGAACACAAATGGGAAAACAGCATCTGTAGATTCAACCGCAGGAGCAAGGTGGCATTCTTGAGTGGTACATATTGGTACACATAGAGGCTCCTTTCATGTTTGACGTACATCCCACCATATTTGTTGGATGAATCATTTCATCCCAGTCATCCCAACAAAATTCCGAAGTCAACCAACATCTGTGCTCCAGGGAACTTTGTATCCCATCTGCGTCGCAATCTCGCAAGACAAAAGCGCATTCTCAGCGGATCAACCACACAATCCAGATGGGCAGTCAAACCAATCATGTTCTCAAAATCACGATTTTTCGGGTGATATCTCCATGAACATCCCCATGATATCCCCATTTTGGGGGTCCCTAAACCATCATAACCATGACATAAACAACGATATACACCATGAGAAACAGCCATGGGACGGGCCATGCAGTTCAAAAACGACCTGCAAAGAGGCGTCATCTCAGGCCCCAGGCGAGATCGGCATGGTGCTGGATGACCTCAAAGTTGTACAGGTTGCAAGAAATTGAATGGTAAATACTAATTTTGACTACATTAGTGTAAATACTCTTGTAGGTATTGTATAAATCTATCCGGAAAATTTGAGTGCATGTTGGCAAATACTAGTACAGGTCTAGTGCACAGTCAATACTTACCATTTCAAATCATAGTGGTTGGCCCACAGTTTCCAACCACAGCCAGAATATGTAGTTCACCGGAGTTGAATTTTTCGACCTACGCCCTGAGGTCATGTCGACTAAGCAAAGGCAGCTTAGGTATGGCTTTGGTTATTAGTGTTTAGATGTACATTTTTGAAGGGAAAACCGGTGTGCTTACGCCTTTTGCATTCTTGTAACATTCACCTATATCATCACATGGCAAATGGTATTCACAGTAAAAATAGCCATTAGGTAGGTATACCACATTTTCAGACCAACCCAACTCTATCCAAATCTCATCAACGCATGGCCTGCATCAACATGATGCAGTCTTGCATTGCCTTGGTTGGGAACCATGAAACCATGGAGTTAAAACCCATCAAATACAGGAGTTTCCTGTAGATTATCCCTCAAACCCCCCTAATGAATCTACATACCTTCTTTGGGGAATGGATTTGTCAACAAAAAAAAGATGAGAGCTGCGAAATCAACAAAAGGTGGTTCTCTGAGACCGTTTCGTGGATCACAAACGCCATCGCCAAAAGATCAATTCTAAATGTTTCAGACCCGCATCATGATACACCAAAGGTCTCTCAATATCATACCATCACATCAATAAAATGTACTGGCATGTGATATCATGGGAATGCCAGTTGTTGCCAAATTGTAGCATCAACCACCAGATCACTGTCTCGTCTTGGTCGTCTCATGATCCAAGTTGCTTGGTGTGCTTGGAGGACTCCATTGGACCGAACATGCTGCTGGTACCTGGACAAAAATTCAGGAGCTGGGTCTTAAGCTGTTTGTAAATGCCAACAAATGTCAACAGAAAGTTGAGTTTCTGTTCACAGAATTCGCCAAATGGAATGGCAGTCTCATGATAACATCAAAATAGACTCGGCACTGGATTTTTCCCAAAACTAGCTTGACACAATAGGCACTTCCCCAGAGTTTCTGAGAGTCCTGACAACGTGCGCAAGGCCAGAAGACCGCCAGAGCCGTAGCTGTGACCTTAAGAGTTGTTCCAGCTGGTTGGCCAGTGATAACGGATGTTTTTTGAATCTAAAACTTCATGGGCCTCCAATGATAAATAGATATTCTGAATCTGCAAAAATGGTATAACACTAGTACAAAAGTGATTTCAGAGACTTTCAAGATCGTAATCCTTTGTCTGAGCAGATTCAGTCATAGAATCTTAGCAAGTGTCGGTGATTCCCCCTCCACAAAATCACCCCAAAAAAGGGAGAGTGGTACCCTGTCAGGGCCCCATTTTTACAGTGTTTTATGGTGTCTGTTTTTTGATAATTCATGTTATTTATATTCATAGTATTGTGTTTCCTTCAAGATGTTTCTGTGTTTCATTTTGCTTACTTTGTTCCTGATACATTGCTATTTGATACTATTTGGTTCTTGTTCATGTTGTTCAGTAAAGTGCTTGTCAAATAGTATAGTAGGAGTGGAGGTAGGGCCCAAATCCTTTGTTCTAAATCGTTCTTCCAACAAGCGGCAAGATCAATATTTGTATGTATATATGTTTGAGTCTATGTGTTTACCTTACCTAACGCGTAGTAAGATAGCAAAAGTGAACCTCTTCTTTGCTAATGCAGATCTCCTTATGACGTCAGCATAGATAGTTGCCAATGCAGTTGTTTATTTTTTTTATTAGATTGGTGGTTTTTACATGCACAACTGAAATTTGGACTTTACCACATCATGGGAGATGCAATCACTTGCATTTGTAAAGGATGTATCAAGGGTTGAAACTTAACACCTCACAATGCTGCTTGGTTTCAACATAAAACTACTGTATCCAGCATAAACCAACGTGATTTAAAATTTATCAGAAGGCTCATTTAAAAGATCTGAATAAAAAATGTAATCTGAACGTCTAGATGTCAATGGCTCTACCAAGTTTTGTAATCAAGTGAAGATTGCATCACAAGCTAACAGTAACCATGCAGGGGCATGCAGCACATAACTCTTCTCACGTACAAAGTCTTCCAACCTAGTAATGCACATGAAACAATGCACATGGGGTATGTATGGTCACTCTTGCCCAATCATCATAGAACAAACAGGACAAGTCAATCCCACATGCATGTAGCAGAGATCAGCTTCAACCCAACACATAGCACCATCAGTCCATGAACTTAGAGTTTGAAACAGGAACCGCTGGAAGCAATCTTTGTATGCATGCTATTCTTCTGAATCGGAGTTAACTTGATAAACTGAAAGTGGCATTGACTTCCACATGTCTCTCTCACAAACCAATAGTGCAATCAAGCAAAAAGTATAGAAATAGGGTCAAATACGTTTCCAAAATATGTGTTTTTTTTCTCCTATGTATGACTTTTACGGTCTGCCATGTTGAAAACGTTGCCATGTTGAAATGACATCAAAATAGTTGACTAGGTAGCCTCCAAAGATAATGTAATCTTTCAAATTAAATACAATTTGTTGAGAAAGTTTGTTTCAGGAGATGAGCCCATGATCTGATGAACCAATGACTGTAAGATTGAGAGCTACTAAAGGCTTTTAGTACAGATTTAGTAGCTGCATATATTGATCTTCCGGCTAGAAGGGAGCTCCATGATGTAGCAAGTCCGGCTAGACCGAGGGGTTGATTGTTCTGATAAACTGACGGGAAGACTGTCCGGCTAGAGTGAAGAGGTTAGCCATCCGGCCAAACGATCCGGCTAGAGTGAAGAGGTTAGCCGTCTGACTGAACGTGAACTAGATCGTCCATCTATATTGAGAATATTTACCTTCCGGCTAGACGAAGGATCCACGTTAGTCGTTAGCAGCTCATAGAGACCTCGGAGAGGGGGGGGAGAAAAATATATATATACAATAATAATGATGATAATACTAATAATAATAATAATAATAATAATAATAATAAATATATAAAAAAAAAATAAAAATAATAATAATGATAATAAATCATAATAATAATAATAATGATGATAATGATAATAATAATAATCATAAATAACAATAATAACAAATAAATATATTTAAAAAATAATAATAATGATAATAAATCATAATAAGAATAATAATAATATAACAATAATAATATAATAATAATAATAAATAACAATAATAATAATAATAAATAAATATATAAATAATAATAATGATAATAATAATAATAAATAACAATAATAATAAATAAATATATAAAAAATAATAATGATAATAAATCATAAGAATAATCATAATAATATAACAATAATAATATAATAATAATAATAAATAACAATAATAATAATAAATAAATATATATAAAAACAATAATAATAATGAAAATAAATCATAATAATAATAATAATATAATTATAGTATAATAATAATAATAACAATAATAATAAATAAATATATAAAAATAAAAAAATAATAATAATAATGATAATAAATCATAATAATAATAATAACAATATAATAATAATATAATAATGATAATAAATAAAAATAATAATGATAATAATAATAATAAATATATAATAATAATGATAATAATACTAATAATGATAATAAATCATAATAATAATATTATAATAATATAATAATGAATAATAATAATAATAAATAAATATATTTTAAAAAAAATAATAATGATAATAAATCATAATAACAATAATAATAATAATAATATTAATAATAATAATAATAATGTAGGTTGTTTCTTTATTTGAGACTTTTATTTTCTCCCCCCCCCACAGATATCTAGAGACCAGCTAAGCACTGAAATCACCATTGACTCTCCTCTATGTCTAGTCGGAACTCATTGCGTGAGATAGAAAAACTCCTTCAAAATTAGAATTCCAGTCATGATTGAGTAGACCTATGTTTAATTTTGCAGTATGAAATAATAAACCAATCATACTCCAGTATGAAGTATAACATATCTAAAGTGCAATCAATATTATATGAATATCTGTAAACGTGGAAAAACTGGGGCCCTGGTGGGGTACCTTTCTGAAAAAAGGATGGGCTCAAATTTGCTAGTCTCAAGCAACCAGAAATGAACTGGACCCGAAAGCATTGGAAGCCAACTCAACTACGGCTCCAAAATCACCTGCGGCCCATCATTAAATCATCCCAATCATCCCAAACATGTTCAGATTTTTCTCCGTTATGACAGCAACTTTCATAAGTATCCAGTTGTTATGATGAATGGTTGAATCAACAATGGGAATGAATCGAATCTCCCATAATTCTCGAGCCGACCATTCAATCGATTGAAATGAATCCATAGTGAACCATTGTTACTATACTACAACAATCATTGAATAATCATGGAATATTCAAATCAACCTGTGATCGCTTTCCTCCTCCAACAACCTGGAAAATTCAAGGCTTCCAGACCTTTGTACTGCTTGAGAACTGTCACAGGGTCAAAGCCCACCAATGCAGGGCCACCTCCAAGAGTTTTTTCCCAGATAAATTTGGGCACAAAGTGGGTCCCTACCTTTTTGTAGAAGATGCTGAAAAATGAAGATGAAGAGACAGGACCTGGAATTCACGAATAAGTCTTACAGTTCCGTCAGGGATTACAAGATAGTAATATAGCAATAAATAAATATATATATATACATACATGTACACATGTAGGAGCCGTATGGTAACAGGCAAAACGATGGTCCAAACCCATCCATGGCCATCAATTACAAAATCGCAGTGTTCAAAAGTTCTCTCTTGTCCCTTGATTGGTTAATAGAGATTCCCAATTCATGGATTCTGACCGTCCCTAATATATTGAAAAACCCACTGTAATAATCCGTCCATGGAGGTTTAGCAGCCATAAATCCTTCCCACCTTCGGTCAGCAGGTTCAGTCGGTTGATCTCCTTCATGGGGCAGTCATTTTTGTAGTTCCATGCTGAGCTAGATAGATAGATAGATAGATAGATAGATAGATAGTTAGATAGGTAGATAGATAGATAGATTAGTACACGCACACACATGTATATACATGTGTACATATATAATATACATCACATAGATTCATATAGCACATACTGTGCTTTGTCGTAGTGTGTCATGATCTACTGGCAATCAAACACCTCTGATGCAACAGAGTCAAAACAAGCTCCCAGTTTCGCTCCTTTTGGAGCACATAATGGTCAAACGCATCACCATTATGTGCCTGAGCAAACTTGGGCATCTTCTACCAATTTTCGACCGGAAGAATCCGGTCCCTTCGGATCTCAAATGTCCAAGAAAAAAAATGTGAAAATGATACGAAAGTATATGAAAGTGCTCAATTCTCCATGATGTTACATCATTTTCCCAGTCAAAAACGGATCCAAAAGGAGAGTCTAATTCTAAACCAGGGCCCGAGCCAGCATGGCAAGCTGGCCGGAGTTGCCAGAAGCGCGCCACAAGAAAGGCAGGACCTGGCACAGCTGATGCGCCGTGGACTGAGGGATCTTATGTGATTTTATGGGACATTATCGGATGTTTGGACACCGCCAAGAAAATGGCATTGCCATTTATGGGAATAGGAACATTGGATGGTATTGTCAGAAGGCCATCAATTCGACGATGCCATCTGACCATGTTCTTTAATGACCATCACTCAAGATCATCAAGAAAACTACCAGAAAACCTACCATCTACATCTGGGCGATAGATCGAAAAAGGGGCAGCCCGTAACCATTGGTGCATGGGGAATCTTCGGGAACCGTCAAAAACCTGCAAGCATTCTGTGGTAAAAAAAAGGACGCATCAAGAAGACCCGGAACTCAGTTGGCTATGGCAACCACTTCATGGGACAATCATCTTCAAATGATCCCCTCTAGAACATGAAAACGCAATGGCTATGTGTGTGTTGTGATTCAATCTGATTCAAATCTGTTGTTTGCTGCCAAAATCCCACATATCCCAGGGTTGCTGCAACCCCAGACCACTGCCATCACTGCCAGCGCCTCGTGTGTCCAAACCTCTGCGAAATATGGCAAAGTTTGGTCCTGGATGATCTCCGCATGACCTGATGATTTTCTTCCAGATACTTTGCAGCTGGGAAGCGTAGAATTGGGATGGCAACAGTCGAGATGCAGGGAAACAAAAACCGAAAGTGGCGATAGGGTGAATTCGACCCACTAAACCAGGGATCCAAGCAACCAAAGTGGGGGTATGGGGAACGGTCAGGTCATTAGGGTTTCCAAAATGGGATGCCAAAACAGACCCGACAAGGATAGGTGGAGCAATCTACTGACCCGGCAAGGATAGCTGGAGCAATCTGTGGGTCCCAAAGTCTTCACTTTTGACCCACCCCAATAGGAGAAGAACCAATCAGTACAATTGGGTTTGTCTGAACAGAAGGTGTTTACCCCCTTTCCATCCCATGGTCCATCCTCATTTTCTCTACATTAATTTTAGATGGACATAGATTGAGGGTACATCCCCTTTGTTCAGACTAAACCTCAATGATGATGGACTTTCCACAACAGTTTGTGGTCAAAAGTCCACCCCATGTGTGGTTGTTTATCTTCATGTCTCCCATTGAATGGACCGGATATCCCATACTATTCCCCAAATAAGATGGCCACATTTTGAAGTAACCCATATTCATTATTCATGGGTTCAATCAGTTCAATCCCTATATTTTATGGTTAAATCTTCATGGTTTTCTTGACTCCACTGAGACGAAGGCCATGATCTTCTGCGAAGAGTCTGGCTGCATGAGACCTGGGCATGACAATTGTGGCTCCATGAGTTGATACACGGGCTTAATGGGTCGTCATCATCGTCGTCGTCGTCGTCGTCGTGGTCGTCGTGGTCGTCGTGGTCGTCGTGGTCGTCGTGGTCGTCGTGGTCGTCGTCATCGTCGTGGTCGTCGTGGTCGTGGTCGTCGTCGTCGTCGGCGGCGGCGGCGTCGTCGTCGTCGTCATCATCATCATCATCATCATCATCCAATCTTGGGATGGTTCCAACTAGTTTTGTCAAATGTATTCCAACATACGGGTAAAGGGAGAAAACCCAATTCGATTAACCCAACTTCAACAGGTCAGGACAGGCAAACCAGCTGCTTGGCCCTGCACTTCACATCCTCCCAATTGAATTCGGGACGGCTGCGCACACCTAGGGTCAGAGTTGATGATTCAAGCTATAAGAGCAAAAAGCCTGTCAAACATGGTGTGTAATTGGACTTGGACTAGGCACATAGAATACGAATGAATACGACATATTCTAGTCTCAAACTATCCAATGCTGTGATTTAAATCCAGAGTTTGCTGGTGAGGTTCTCTTCTTTGGTTTAAAACCCTCCCCCGATGTTTGGGGAAGATCTGCAGTATCATTCTTGGCTGGTGAAGTTCCCCAAGTCTTGATTAAAATGATAAAAAATGATCCTCCAGATTAAAATAACTGGTGAAAGTCTGAGATCATCTCGGATAGTTCAATCATTTGGGGCCACAATCTTCCAAGGCGCAGATGCTTTCACCAGTCAGTACCTGACATGAGTGGCTCCCCTGGGATGTCGGTGCTTGAAGAAACAATGGGAGAATCCTGTGCCGCTTCAGGACTTGACTTTTCTATCTGATTTGGGGTTACATAATATACCCAGTTCGGTTTCCAAGGATGACATGACCAGCGGACTAACATCCCCGTAATGAGGCAATAAAGTACCGACGAATGACTGAGATCGCTTCTGGTGACCTCTCCAGCCTCGATCAGTAGGATCATCCCAGTACTTTTTTCGAGTCCAGTAGGATCATCCCTGTTTTATTCACGGGAAATGAAGAAGAATGGATGGAGCTGTCACACCAAAATAGCTGTTGTTTATGGATGTCCAGCCTTCAATGAAAAGTGCCATAGCTATTGGACAGTTTTGATGATCAAATCAATCAAATCCCAACTTTGGATGGTCAACTTGCCATTTGATATTGTTGAATGAGCAATGATGATCAACTGTTGGATTTTGCGGGTATCCAAGTTTTAGACTAGTTCATATGGCGCAGTACCCTCCAGAAATTCACAGATCTAAAAATATCTTAAGATGATGTCCCTTTCACTAGTTATGATTTTCCTTAGCCGGGCGGTGTTCCCCCCACACTGGATGGCTTAGATTCCCGACATCCACGGCGGCAAATTCAATGATCTGCGACCGACTTTTCCATTCGATCTGCTCGTGTTGGCGGCACTCATGGATACCTGGCGGCGAGCAACGAAGCCGGCGAGCGACCAGTGGCTGAGAATATTACCACGGACGAACTAGTGAAGCAGTGAGTTTCACCGAGTTTCACCTGACAAAGCATGGGAATTTAATGGTAAATGTCACCTTGATTTCAGCAACAAACATGGGATGTTCATCATGATTTGACTCCCAAAGGGCAACCTGGAGTTGCTCATCCAACCAAAATGGGGGATCTAAAATGACAAGGCGTGGTGGTGGCTGTCTCAAACCCAAAATCGGAGCGATCATCTCCAGCATTCATCTAGTATGCCGAAGTCTACATTCAAAAATATTCCCAAACTGGGGCATTTGCCAACCCCTGAGAAATCAAAAGAAAGTCACCGAAAAGAAGACAGCCCTCTTGAAATCCTGGGGGCACATCTCTTTTCCAGCGACCAAGTATCAACAAGAGAAAGGATGATGAAACAGATCCAACAGGAATGGCTAAACACTCCAAAGACCTTTTGCAACATGCATGGTCAAATCCTCACCCGCCATTGGTTTGAATCGGCGGCCCAAGGGCGCCTTTTTCGGCGTAGTTGCCACGCTCGGCATCGTGAGCCGTCTCGATGTCGTAGACGATCAACTGAGCGAAATCTCCCTAGACTTCACCAGCTGGTTGCCACAAGCGCTGCCCTCTCGCAAGCTAAGCTGACATTCGAAAATCACCATTGTCAATTTGAATAGGAAATTTATCTATATACGAATTGGATCAAATTTGGTTCTTTCCATTGCCAATCTTGATTACCCGAGGGCAGGCGTTTTGTGAGGGCAGGATGCGAAGGAGAAGCTAAGAATCCAAAGGGCAGCTCAACCATTTCAGAGAGAGAAGAATTTCAAGGACAGGTAAATGACAACACTTACATGGACAGGTGACAGGTGGTTGATAGTGGAGCCACCCATCTCATCTTCCTGGCTGTGTCCCCGTTTTCTTTCTGAAAAAACCCTCAACCATCACAACAATTCACCCAAGGACCCGAGTCCGGAGATGTTTCCAGAATCTTTCCAGCTGAGTCACCCCAAAACCTAGTGTGCTAGGATGAATGCCGTCATGCACCTCAGCGAAGACCCAGGTCGCTTCCCTGATACCAACTGCAAACTGGCTTCCCAATATCTTCGGAGCCCTATGTTTTTCCTGATTTCCTGTGTGAGGATGAAATTCAAACACATGACCAATGATGAACTATCCAATTTTGGAAAGTCAATAATTTTGAGCCAATCCCGTATTGGGGATGATGACTAGACTATCCCACAATCGGTCCATTTCCCAGGGATCTTTGTGAGTTTGTCATAGCTGCAGCTACCTTTTAGCAAATGACCCAGTGTTCTGGGGCTGTATGCAAGAAGACTTCCCCTTGTTCAATTTTCATCTAGGAGAAATGGGATTTCCCACGAATTGTTGGATCAATGGATTGGTTTTAGGGAAACCTTGGGGAAGCCATGGTTGTTCATCCCCACGTGTGCCTTCAACCTATTCTTGGATTGAATGGTTATGAAGGGTCTCATTAACCTTTGCCACCAGAAATTCGAAGGGGACTCCCACAACAAGAAATTTGAATCTATATAAGAAAGGCAGGGCTCAAAGTGAAACCCTGGGAAATCAATCTTAATCATAGGTTTGAATGGGGAAGTTGTTGAGAGAAAAATGGAATTCCAGAAATAACATTTGATTCAACGACTAAGAACCATGATTGTATAAGGCCAGTATCGCAGCAAAGCATGACGATTTGGAGACAATTTGTACGACTCTGAAATGACAAGTTGTAGAAAAGGACGGACCTGGACGGACCCCGGAATACAGCAGGATCTGCACGCCCCCCTTTGGAAATCATGGAACAAGTCCTCCTTCAATCCAGCAGTCCCTGCATGATGCCTTCCCTTCAATCTGAGGAAGAATTCAAACACATGAACAATGATGATGTCCAACAAATGTTTCAGCCCCATTCTTTTTCACCTGCAAAAGCTGAGATCCAAACCTGCATCTGCATATGCTGTTGAGCCACCTGCGTATCCAACCAGAAATCATAAGGACGGCTTGTGCTCAGCACCAACAACCACGAATGAAGGCTTATTCACAATCTATATTCACGATCTATTTTTTGGGGGGCACCTTTCGGGGCATTGGATCCCATGAAACAATCAGGGTCAGGGCATTAGGGCATCAGTTTGCAGGTTGAAAGTCTGTCTTTGGACTCTGGGTCTTGGGTCCCCAATTTCTTCAACCACCCCATGAGTCGTCATTTGTGCTGGATACGATAATTTCATCATTTCTCCTTTCATGGTAAATCTAACCATATGTAAGCATTTTTTTTTGAAAACCCCAAAGTCATGAGAAAGAAACTTATTTGGTTAATTGGTTCCATGATTTTCCCAGCTAGAAAACTCCATTTACAGACAATGCTTCTAGAATTGTCCCATAATTTTCCTATTAAAACCGCCCATTTGCTTCAGGGATATAAAGCCGTTACCCCTGCAGAGATGATCCGTTCAACTTGGATAACTTGGATGACTTAAGCGGAAACCAACCTATGACATGATAAGTTACTTCATTCACGAGGAAATGAATTGGGAGTGTCTTACTGATATGTATTTATATGTATGTATGTGCATACATGTGTGTGTGTGTATACATGTAGGTATATATATATATATGTATATATGTATATATGTATATATGTATATATGTATATATGTATATATGTATATATGTATATATGTATATATGTATATATGTAGTATATATGTATATATGTATATATGTATATATGTATATATATATATTGGCTATGATCCCTTCGTCGGGGTCACAATACGCCGGGATCCATGCTGAATCCCCTCCTCCAAAGTCACACCACCAAGGTGGGATGACGCAGGAAGGAGGAGTTGAGCACTATGGGTAGAGAGTTATCGTCCTGTTGTGTTTCGTCAGGTGAAGAAATTTCTGGGGGAAGGGAATGTTTTGCCTGGAAACGTGTGGTTGGACAGGAAAGGAGGTGTTGTGCTGCTCTTCTGGGGGAGGGAGGCTTTGCCGAAGTACCAAGTATGGATATGTAGGAGGGTTGGTGAGGAAAGAATGTGCCTACTGCAAGCATCATGTGAGCCCAAAGTTCAAGGACCCGCAGGGTGGCTTCATGGGATGTGGAGCCGGTGGATAGGCATGGCACTAAGGAATTCCGTATCTTTGCAAGTATGTCCTATGTACCCATACATGTATTGTTCTCTTCTCAAACAGATTGAACCTGATCCTTCAAATGAGCAGAAGTTTCTGCTCGGCCTTGATTTTGTTCGTTTCAATGTGTTTTGTTCGTTTGAAGGGAAACTGCCCGCGTTTGCACGTTTGGTTTCATCTGTTTCTGCATATTGTCCAGGCTCCTGGCAAAAATTGTTGTTTGCGCCCGTTTGACAGTTTTTGTGCACGGTTGATGAGTTTTTGGATTGTGCACGGTTTTGGCACAATTTTTGGTGCCAAGTGCGGTTGTGCTTCATTCTGATAATTTTGCACGAGTTGGCCCAAATTAATGAAGAGTGCTACGAATCACCAACAAGTGCTACAACGGGCAATTGAGCATTTATTTGCGTAACGGATGAAGGCCCAGGAAAGAACACCCAAAGCAGAAAAATTCAGGTTGGTATTGCGGGGAAAAAAGACTGAGTGACCCACATCATCTTGTAAAGCCTGCACCAGCGACGCAAGGCATATTTCTATGGAAATGCCAAAGTGTCAAAAAGCCACAGGTGACACGGTTGATAGACACCTTTTCTATCGTTTTCTTTCCTCTCTTGTGATTGGCTTCCTGTCAGTGTCACAACCATGGTGCACTGGCCTCGGCGTATCTTTTTTTCCGCCCCTCCGAACCTTCTTTGAAGGCTCAAGCTTTGCGGCTCTCTCCTTTACAAGAGAATCATTCCAAAATACACAGGCTGCTGACGCCTCTGCCTCTGGTTTGGTGCGGCACACTTCTCCTTTGTACTCCCTCTCCCTCCAACGGGCAGCTGCTTGAACATTGCCAGAGAGTCGCAGTGCACTGAAAGTTGCCGTCCACATCCTTGAGAGTCTTGTGGGTCCCAAATGGATGATCGCCAGGCTCAGAATGAAACATCCGCCTCACTCGAAGCGTTGTGGCTGACAGATTTCTAACATGGTTCAGATCATCAACACATTTACTTTAATGTTGAGAGATTTTTAGGCGACATCTTGCGACTAAGCCACGAGAAGAAATCAATCGTCGCAGTTTTCATATTCTGGCCATACTTGCCCACGTCAAAACCCCACAGCCGCCCAAGCCGTGGAGATCGTCTAAACGGCGGCCCTGAAGGACCACTGGAAAACCTTGGTCACTAGAAACATGTCTTCCTGGAGAGATGGAAACTCTGATAAGGAAACTGAAAGACCAGTTGCAAACAAGTTGTAAAATGCAAAACATGGAAAAATTGCAGGAGGAGAGACAGAACAAAGCGAGGGAGCGAGACATGTCTGTGAAAGACATCTCTAAGTCCGTCTCTGGTATCAAGAAGGCTAACAATAGCCGGAACCAGCTGATTCTGTGGTGCCCTGAGTCGAGGAACGCTTTCTGCTTGGCCTCCCGAGACCGAATCCTTCAAGAAGTCCTGGCTTTTCGATTCCTCGAAGAAGAGGAAGAAGTCCTGGCTTTTCGATTCCTCGAGGAAGACGAAGAAGTCCCGGCTTTTCGACTCCTCGAAGAAGATGAAGAAGAAGGAGTCCTGGCTTTTCGATTCCTCGAGGAAGACGAAGAAGTCCCTGGCTTTTCGATTCCTCGAGCAAGACGAAGAAGAAGGAGTCCTGGCCTTTCGACTAAGACGAAGAAGTCCTTGGCTTTTCGATTCCTCGAGGAAGACGAAGAAGTCCCTGGCTTTTCGATTCCTCGAGGAAGACGAAGAAGAAGGAGTCCTGGCTTTTCGACTCCTCGAAGAAGACGAAGAAGAAGGAGTCCTGGCTTTTCGATACCTTGAGGAAGTGGCTTTTCGATTCCTCGAGGAAGACGAAAAAGTCCTGAGTCCTTGGTCTTCGATTCCTCAAGGATGAAGACATCTCTACGTCCGTCTCTGGTACCAAGAAGGCTAACAACTGCTAAAACCAGCTGATTCTTTGGTGCCCCGAGTCGAGGAACGCTTTCTGCTTGGCCTCCCGGGACCGACTCCTTAAAGAAGCCCTAGCTGCTTTTCGATTCCTCGAAGAACTGGCTTTTCGATTCCTCGAAGAAGACGAGGAAGTCTTGGCTTTTCCACTCCTTGAAGAAGAAGAAGACGAAGAAGTCCTGCTTTTCGAGTCCTCGAGGAAGACGTAGAAGTCCTGGCTTTTCGAGTCCTCGAGGAAGACGAAGAAGTCCTGGTTTTTCGAGTCCTCGGAGAAAACGAAGAAATCTGGGTTTTTTGATTCCTCGGAGAAGGCGGACGAGTCCTGGGCTTTTGATTCCTCCCCGAACACGACGAAGAAGCACTGGCTGGTCGACACTCCTCAGCAGCCGAAGAAGCCCTTGCTCGTCGACTCTCCGGAGGAGGCGAAGAAGTCCTGACTTCTTGACTCTGCTTCTGCGGCTCAGGGCATTCTTCTGGCCTGGCAAGTTCTTCCAGGGTTGATCGAGACTTAGATACTTTCATTGGAGTCAGCTCAGGTGGTTCTCTTGATGGGCCAACTTGCTCTGGAGTGATAAGAGGCGGCATCAGCTCCTCAGTCTCAGATCCAGATCCCTTAGGAGAGGGACCTGTAGACGAGTCATGCGGAGGATTTTCTGCAGGGACTTCCGTTGGAAGCCGATCACAGGTGCTGGCCGTCCCCCGGCAGCATCTCTGGACCCCATGGCTTCCCAAAAACCGCCGCTGCAGTTGATGAGTCGGTCGTAAGGTACCACATCAATGCCACATACCATGAAATTGACAAGCTGCCGTGATGCCAGATTCAAGTCTATTGAATGAAATTGCAGATCAAACTCAAACTTGACCTTTCTGTTTTCTTTGTTTCACATCAAAAGGTAGCTTGCTCACAATCTTGAGCCACCCTTCAAAACAGGCAAAACCTTCCAGGTGTTGTGAAAATTCCAGAAATGCCTTCCAACAACGGCCAATTCTGCATCCCGCATCACAAACATAGGTTGTATGAGACACGTTGCTCAGATTTGGCCGACTATGTTTGGTTTACAATAGATACGAATATTTTGATGGGCCGGATCAAAAAAGTTCCGCGCCTTCCTCGAGTCGTGCTGAAGATGTGGCCAGTGGCCATCAGGATCAGAAGAGCAGACCTGGACTAGAGCAATTTCATGTCACGGCCATAGGTCACCGAGAAACATCGTGCAATTTTCTTGACCTCATTGACATCTCATAATTTTCTGTCCTTTGTAGTACTTCCACACACAAGGATGATTTTTTTATCACTTGATTGCTGAGCCGAGGGCTGTATTGGAACGAGTAGAAGCAGCAGAACCTCAATTATGCATAAATCATAAGTCAACCACAAAAATTGAATTCTAAATAAATTTGATCCTGCGGCAAAAACTGGACAATCTTGAAAACTACGGCATGAAATAATCTGACATTCCAACGATCGAGAACCAAAACGGTCGGGTGCCCACACGAGTTTCTGCCAAGTTTGGAAGGGGCCTCACTCTCACAAGCTGAACCAAATGGTGGGAAGATGCTGCTGGCCCATGTTCCTTCTGGGCCATGCATTTGGCGGTGTCCGTATTGCAAAGACTGACCAATCAGCGCAATGAATGTCAGCACAGCTTTTGGTGTTCTGTTCTTTGCACAATGCAGGCTTGTAAATCTAGCTCCAGGAACTATGCTCTTGTACCCAGCAGGCCCAGCTGTAAGAGATGGAAATGCGCTGAAGACAGTTCGCACCATTTGGGGATCACACTAGAATTCTTGAAAGTTCAACGCAATCAGTTTCCATCCTGGAAGGCTAGATGTAGAAACTGCCAGGATTAATTTTGCCAGGTTTGCCGATAGCGCACCTAGCCCACTTGTCGCGATTAGGTGTAAGCAGGGCGCCAATTGTAAGATCCCAACGTGAGTGCAGAGCAAGCCTGTGCAACTTGTATGTCAAATAGGCGGGCCATGCAAGGCGCTGATATGTGCGACCTCCAGACAACGTAATTCCTGCATTGTCTCAAACTCTGTGATAGACTATGTTGCTGGGCCGCAGCCATGGAAACAATCTGACTGTTCGCTTTTCGATGTTTCCAGCATTTTGTGTGTGTGTCTGCACAATTGTATATAAACGAAGACAAGGTGCACATCGAGTGCATTGTACAAGTTGGATCTATTCGAAACAACAGAACATGCGCCCAATCCAACAATGTGTAGGTGACGGTCCCCGTCCAGTCGTGCCACACCTCGCCAAATCGATTGAAATTTCCTCGGAAGTGAGTGATTGACCTCCAAACCTCAACAAACCCTATTTCGTAGCCAGGTTTTATTGTTCCTTTCAAGAACCAGATTAGTAACTTCTCAACCATCCGCCAATACAATGAAAATAAGGCCAACACTCGCTGTCAAAAAATCGCACGCTGCCTGACATGCATGACATCTCAAGAATCCCAGGAAATCTACGTTTGAAAAAAATTATCATAAATAAATACGTAAGTATGTTCTTAAACTAGTGTCACTGACTTGGTTCGGCAAATTTTATTTGTTGTAGTTTCATGTTCAAACCATAACCATATTTTTTCGTAGTGAACAAAGTGTTTTACAATTCCTCAAAAAATCAAAAAAAATACCACAAGAATCAACACGCAACCAGTTGTTGAACATGCCAAAACAACCGGTGGAAACGGCTCGCAGCGCCCAAGGAGGACACACCTCAGCGGAATGGAAACGGTGTTTCCATGTTTTTCCTGCTACGGAACGCATCAAAACACACTGCTGGTTTGGGGTCCCAAAACAAAGTAATATTGTCATTCATCGTCATTTGTTTCTGTCTCATGTGAAACATAACAAGCACCACGGTCTCGGCAAAATGATTTCATGGACAGAGGTCAGTACTGGTATGCGTTCCACATGTCGAGTCTGTGATGAGCACTGCAGCGCAACAAAGCCAATAGCTTGGGCCAAGTGTCCACCACAAACAAATTTGATTGTTCAACAAATGGTTTGCGATTTGGGTTTTGGATCATGTTTTTCAAGATGCACACAACTAATTTGAGTGATTGAGATGTTTCGGTGTCGTGAACATGTTTTCAACCAGTGTTCCAGCATCCAGGAGCCGGAAGAAAAGAACACAATGCCAAGTGACTCAATTGCAAATTTGTTTTCAAAAAAACACTTGCTGTGTTTGTCCAACTACTGTTTCGTCAGGATGACCGAGCAAAATTTGCCAGAAACGTCCGCAAACCAGGATGTCCAAACAGGTTTGAATTGAAATCGAATATATTTGTTTCCTTGCGTGAAAATTGGAACACAATTGCACAGATATTTGTGCACATGCGTTGGACAGTCAAAACCTAAGAATCCAACGCAGAGTTGTATGTGTAGATCACAACCCACATGCCCTCCCATAATTTACCACATGTTGTTTGAAAACATGTGTTGTTCCCTGGGTTTTCATTGCAAATTATCGTGTTCAACTCAGGTGTTTTCACATTCAAATCATTTCAAACCGGATTTTCGCGTTCAGTCCTAATTTTTTCTCAGCGTGTTTGTCAGGATCCCAAATGTTATGTTTTTTTGTTTCCTCGTGGATTTTTGCGTTTTTCTGCGCCAAGGGCCTGGATGTGCTCACATGATTTCCTTTGGCAATGGATGAATGTTTGTACGCTTCTCGTTTTGATTTGTGCGCGTCATCCTTGTCAGTCTCATGACTCTTCCAACTGGTATCCATGGTGTGAGTATGACTAGAACTTTTTTTCACTCGTCTGTGTGAATTTGAGCGGTAGCTCGGCCTCACACATCTGCACATTTTCTCGCGTCGCCGTTTTCAGCCATTTGGCAGCGCTTGTCTCTGCACAAAATACCTTTTTGGAGAAAAAGCAAAGTCTCATCCATTTGCTTACAAGCCTGCCATGGTTTGGTATCTATCTGCTGTCTCCTATCGATTTTCATCTATGGTTTTCGCCTGGAGCTCTTCAAACAAAGTAGCAATCTTCTGTCAGCATCGCAAGCGGAGTTCTTCACCAACACTGCTTCTCATATCCTCCAGAAAACTGAGACTTGTAGTTGGCACCGCGGCTGCATCCCAAAACTCGCGTCTTTCCAGACATCCCATATGCTCTGCCTTCAGAAATTCAACCATGTCCGCAAGAGACTGCGTTCCTGCTGGAGTTGTTGGTTTGAGAAACATGAAACACATGACTCACAGCATGGCCCCAGTGCAAGGATGACTGCACAAATCAAGAGTGTAACATCATGCAAAGCATGTCAGATCGCTTCGACCGAAGCCCCTTTGGCAAAAGATCCGCGCTAGCTTCGCATGGTAGCGCGGAGCCACGA
Source organism: Symbiodinium sp. clade C Y103 (assembly GCA_003297045.1). Lineage (NCBI taxonomy): Eukaryota > Dinophyceae > Suessiales > Symbiodiniaceae > Cladocopium > Cladocopium sp. clade C. The sequence goes on along the minus strand of BGPT01000166.1, from coordinate 259,521 downwards.
ACCAGTGGACTCTGCTTGCCCCAAACGACTTTCTTGCTGAAACCATAGGCGTCATGGACATCTTGAGTGAGGCTTCTAGCTGGTGTGGCAGTGCTTGGAGAACTAAGTGTACTTGCTTGCCACCAAAGACCAGCTGGACACCTTGTACTTGCTTGAGAATATCCTGACCTTTGGTTGCATCTGCGGGTTCCCTATACCGTGGACTCCTTCAACGCCCTGAACATCTTTGCCAAGCTTGAGGAGCTGCCGGAGTTTAGACTGCGAGTTTTCTTTAGCTGTATGCCTTCCATTTTTGGGACTTCGACATCAAGTTTGAGGATCTAGGATGACTACACTAGATGCATCAACTTTGACAACCTTGCTGCAGGAAGTTAGCAACGCAGCCCGTGCCGCAGCGGATGCAGCGAAATCTACAACGACCTCGAGCCCAACAGGAGGTGATAGTGTGGATTGGTCGAAACTTTTGTCGAAGCCCAGCAACTTTGACTACAAGAGCCAGGAGGAAGAGATTCGACATTTCAAGGACTGGTCACGGCAAATGACCCAATATGTCTCAGCAATCGACCAGGGGTACTCCAAGGAGTTAGCAGACTTGGAGGCAGAGCCAGGTAAGCCAATGGACATGTCGACAGCCACTGCATCCACAAGAGAGAGGAGTATGAAGTTGTATGGACTTTTAGCTTATTCCTTTTTGGAAACCGCAGCTTAAACGAAAACGCGACGCTCGGAAAATTCTTCATTTAAAAATTCTGTCGGAAAATGACTCGCCAAAAATAAAGCACATGCACAGCTGAACTCCAGGAATGCTCGGTCACACCTTTTTTCAAACAAGCAGTTGGGGATATATCCGGTGTGCCCGTGCTCTTAGGCTTAGGGCTAGGCTTAAAGAAAAAGGGGGGAAAAACCCCACGGGCTTGGGTGGGTCAACCAAAACTACAAAACACAGAGGTTCCCACCTCACCCTCCCTTAAACCAAAATGTTGTGGTGAGACAGAATTAACATGTTCCTGATTCCAAGTGTGNTCAACCAAAACTACAAAACACAGAGGTTCCCACCTCACCCTCCCTTAAACCAAAATGTTGTGGTGAGACAGAATTAACATGTTCCTGATTCCAAGTGTGAACATGTACAGTGAAGAAGTGTGACAAGCAAGTCGTCAGTTGGAGACTAGTTACACACTGATAAGAACAGATACTACTGTTCAACAGCTTTGCACTCAAGAGTGACAAGCAAGTCTTCAGTTGGAGACAGACGTCCACACTGATAAGAACAGATCATCAGTTGGGTCCCAAAAAACCAAACCACGAAAAACAGTCGTTTGTTCAGAAAACGAAACTTCAAAAAGTTCAGTTGTTTGTTTGAAACTCAAACCAAAAACCGTAAATCCTCAGGAGGGCTGCGCNACGAAAAACAGTCGTTTGTTCAGAAAACGAAACTTCAAAAAGTTCAGTTGTTTGTTTGAAACTCAAACCAAAAACCGTAAATCCTCAGGAGGGCTGCGCGTAAAAGATTTGCAACCGAATTGCGAAACACAAAGCTGCTAATTTTTGGCCCAGCCAAAAATTTTCCTTTTTGGAATAAGGTTTGTATCCTCCTTTCAGGAGGAGTCCCAACTGGATTGATGAGAGGACGAGCTTTGCAGACAGTCAAGGCTGTGGCCAACTCTGATGGTTATGAGGCATGGCGACAACTTCTTCTTAGTCTTCGACCTATACACGTGGTCGTGGATTGGCCCTCATGACAGCAATCATGTCATGGCCCGAGTTTTCAATGAAGACAGCGTTGCAACCCCAGGTGATGAGGCTTGAGGATAGTTTCATGGAGGCTGAGAGAGCAGGAGTCAAGATTCAGGACGAAGTAAAGGTGGCCGTGGTCTTGAAGTGCCTCTCAGGTCAACTACGAACTCACGTCAACCTGAAATTGTCCGAGGGTATGACCTACCAGGAAGAGAGAGAGGTGTTGCTGAAGTACGACCGAGCTCAACAGAGATGGTCCCACTTGGTTCAGACCTCAGAGGATACTGCAATGGAAATCGATCGAGTTCAAGATAAAGGCAAGGGTAAGAAAGGTGGAAAGGACGGCAAAGGCAAAGGCAAAGGCAAGAAGGGCAAAGATGAGAAAGAGAAATCAAAGGGAAAGTCTTCTTCATGGAATACAGGAAAAGGCAAGAAAGGAGATGGAAAAGGCAAAAGCAGTCTTGGAACTATGAGCCCAAAGGTAAAGGGAAGTCACAGAGTGAGGAGAAGAGATGTTTCAAGTGCAATGGTACAGGACACTTCGCGGAGGATTGCAAGGTGGGCATGGTGGCTGAGGAGACTCGAGATGAAAATCCAGGTCATCAACAACATCAACAAGCAGGAGCGTCCAGCAGTCCTTCGAGAACGACCTCTTCGAGCACAACATACCGAGTTGCAAGAGTGGTGGAGGAGCCCTATGTGACTGACTTCAAGGACGTTCCTGTGTTTGACATGAGAGAGCTTGGAGGAAACTTTTCTAGTCAGGATAGCATTAGGGCCATTCACCACTTCATGGGAGACAGGACGAGGACGAGTGTGGGTTTGAGGAGGAGAATGTGGACGATGACCTCAACTTTCAGGGCAAGCCAACCAGCATCATCTTGGATTCTGGTGCAGATGCACCCATCTTTCCAGCGTCTTGGATTTGGGCAGGAACCAAAGTGGATACTGGCAGCGGACATCATCTTCAGGACGCGCAGGGCAATCAGATCCCTACGCTGGGTAAGAGGGACATCACCGTCGAGCTCAGGGACACTAGTGGACGTCGAGTGCATCTCAAGGAGAGAGTGGTCATATCCAACAAGATCACTCAGCCCATCTTATGTTACGGACGACTCATGGAGAATGGATGGAGCCTAGATGCCCAAGAGCAGGTGATGTACCACAAGACCCACAACCTTCGTGTCCCAGTTGAACTGCAAAACAGGAGCCTTACAGTTTCAGGTGTCATCAGACTTTTCCAGGAGACTCCACACTTCGTGAGGATGATGCGCGCTAACCTGGATGAACGTCCTCAAGATCTACAGCATGGATGGCATCGACACCCAGCAAGCTTCGATGTTGGATTTCACATCAGCAACACCTTCATGGACCCCTATGAGTACAACCCCAACATGGAGAATCGTTTTCGAACAACACTCATTCAGTATGAGGATGGACATTGGGAACTTGTGGAGATGATGGAGGAGTTGAGCAAGATGGTGTTTTTGGACGTTCAGTTTGACCAGCCTGGGATGAGAGGAGTCATCGCCATTCTCACCGACAATGACACCACAGTTCCTGAGGAAATGGGTTTTACTTTGGAGGGTGAGATGAACATAGAAGCCAAAGAGAAGGCTGATGAGGAGATTCAAAACGAGATTCCACGAGCGCCTGAGGACGACATGGATGTGGCACATGAGGTTGGGATAGAGAAGGCTGTAGTAGAGGAGGAGAAGATGGGCAAGATCGTGGTTGAGGCCTTTGATGCTGACAAGCTGGTAGTCAATGGCATTGAGTTGACCCGTACATCTTCTACAGCAAGCTTGAGAGCAGCATGTGGGTTCTACCACCTTTCAACATCTGGTTCAAGGAGCAAATGTTTCAACAGACTTGTCAACTACTTGAAGCAAGTCGAATTGGAGACAGCCAGAGAGGCCGTGAATGTGTACAATCGAGCCCATCGACGAGAACCCAACTTCCATGTGGCAGCCAATCGACGAGCAGAGGAGGATGTGATGAGACACAGCCTCACTCATCCTCCTTTTGAAGGGTGGTGTGAAACCTGACCGTCATGAGCGCCAAGATCAATCTGGTGAATCTACTATGCCAACAGTATCATTTGACCTTTGCACAACGAAAGCTTTGGCCGATGGAGATGCAAAAGCAGATGTGTCTTCAGCGTTATGGATGGTCATGGTGTGCTCTCAGACAGGTGCAGTGGGATGTTGCTCCTTGAAAGGGAAAGGACAAATCAAACTAGCCACAAGTGAAAACATGTCCTTTACTCAATCTTTGGGACATCAAGCAATTTGTTTTCAGACCGACAATGAGCCAACAGTTCGGTCTATTCTTCGGTGCCTTCTCAATGCACGACATGCATTGCCACTCGCATCACTACATCCAAGAAGCCTAAGACCGTGGCGCGCGCGAGCCAACTTTGCACCGCAACGCAACTTCCGTTCACCCAAAAAAACAGTTCACCCAAAAAAACAAGGTTTCGTGCAAATCCTAACAGACAAATCTCTTCCTTGATGTAGCAGTTCCAATGCAAACTGCAAACACTGGCTTGCAAAACACAATCAAATTGTAACACAGTGCCACAGAAGAACTTGCCTTGAAGCAGCCGTTCCAAGGCACAAAGCATAACAAGACCTGCAAAACACAAAAGCACAGCGTCGACAGAGAAACACAAAAGAGAGAAACCACGACGCCTAAGACCGTGGCGCGCGCGAGCCAACTTTGCACCGCAACGCAACCTCCGTTCACCCGAAAAAACACAAGGTTTCGCGCAAATCCTAACATTCAAATCTCCTCCTTGATGTAGCAGTTCCTATGCAACCTGCCTACGCTGTGCTTTAAGTTAAAAGGGAGGGAGCGCAAGGTTATGTCGCGACAACGCTTTTGAAACCAAACGTCCAATTTTCAAATCAAACGTTCGCACAAAGGTTCGCCAGAAAATTTCGCAAACGTCAAAACGTAAAACCTCAAATCAAAACATCTGACGTAGTAAGCTTTACCTGTACACACTTTAGATGCAACTGACAAATGATGGACTGAAATCGGAAAGCTGCGCTCACACTTTTGACACAAAGGTGGTAGGTCCCACGCATCTTCATCCCAATGTACCATTGTACATGTCAGGCTTTCCAGTCGTCCACCATGCATATATCAAGCAAATGGCATTGGTCGCAATTGTCTNGTCCCACGCATCTTCATCCCAATGTACCATTGTACATGTCAGGCTTTCCAGTCGTCCACCATGCATATATCAAGCAAATGGCATTGGTCGCAATTGTCTATAGAAACCATTGTTGCTCCCCTTCGAAGCGGAAGGCGATTGCGAAGTGGTGGGATCACCAAGGAGATTTGTCATATCTCTTGCGCTTCTTCTCAGGTGCAGCAGCTGCTGCCGCACGCGCAACCAGTCTCGCTGAATCAAACTGTGCCTTGGTGTCCCACAATGCGTGGATGATCTGTGTAGGCAAATCTGAATAGCCAATGTCAACCCTCTTCTCCAACTCTACTTGAACAAACACAGAATTGGTGATGTCATCCGCAACAGTTCTCCTCCCGAGGTATCCATTTGAGCTTTACCCCTGTCCGGGCTCTCGAAAGAACGGCCGAGAGCTGCATGCTGATAGCCATTAAAGGCCACTTCGTCGTGGACCTTTTCTGAGAAAGAAACTCGTTCCCCCTGTTGTCTGTGCCTGCCGTAAGGCAAAGCTCCAACTGCTTTCGTGCGGCGGCCTCCTCAATCCAACCAAAAGCCACCAGTCCCGCCAATGTCGCCAAAAGTTCAGCTGACGTAGACATGCCCTGAGCACCCTTTCCAGGTATGAAGAGGTATGGAAGCTGTGTGGAGTCCAAGCAAATTTGAAACCAACGGCCAGTGTCAATCTCCCAGCCACCCAATACCACAGCCTCTGAAAGTGCACTTGGCATCGGTCCTAAACCTTTCACCAGAGAAAACTCTAGGCCTCTTCGCAGAAACTGTGAAGGTCTCGATTTCAAACTCCGCAAGCAAGTACTGAAGTGTGAGGATAACAGCATCAGGAAGCTTTTCAACTGTGCTTGAAGAAGTAGCCGCCGACCAAGCAAACAATGGAGAAAGATGTGGCTTCAGCCACACCAACAGTTGAGCCACAAAGCCCAACCTACCCAGAAACTCGGCAAAATCCCTGGTAACCACCACATCCTTCCTTTCAGCGGCTTTGCGTATCCAGCTCACTAGCCATTCACCCCTCTTCAAAGAAATGCCAACCTCATTGAGATCGTACCTCAACTGATACCCAACAAATTCTGAAGCATATCCTCCTCTGAATTTATGGTATGCAAATGGCGCGCCCACAAGTTCAAATGCAAGCACCCAAATCCACAAGTTCTCAAACTTCGCCAAGCCAGTGAATGACCCATGCAAGTCGTCAACATAGACCAAGTGAAGAAACCAAGAATTCATCATGAGGTAGCCAACAAATCTGCCCACCAGTGAAAATAACTTAGACCACCAATAAGGAGCACTGGAAATACCAAAGGTGCCCACCTTGTTCACCCAAACCGTTTGAGAAGCTGTATCTGACCTGCAGCACATGTACGGCCAGTCACGCCGCCTGATCTTGACCAACCGGTGGGCCGCCTTGATATCAGCCGATACACAAAACGGTGCCTCTCGGGATTCAACAGATTCCCTCACAACTGCTGCAACCTCCGCTGGACCCGGGCACTGTATCTGATCCCTGTAAACAATACTATTGNTTCAACAGATTCCCTCACAACTGCTGCAACCTCCGCTGGACCCGGGCACTGTATCTGATCCCTGTAAACAATACTATTGTTGACCCGAACTGAATGAGTAAGAAAGTTGTGCTGATTGATAATTGCCTGCAACAGGGTTGAAATCTGATTCGTCTAACTTCCTATGTTTCACCTTTTCGGGATAGACCTGTGGAGATCTCGGTAATGGAGCATCAACGCCTAATGGCACCCCAGTCGCAAAGCTATCCTCGTTGTCCACCAACGCCTCTTCTCCCTATAAGTACTAAAGTCTGTATATTATGCCAACCCTCTATTATCCCACCAGCGCTCATCGGTATCCTAGTGCTATAGTAACTATACTGCGTATATCAAAGTACGCACTACCAAGCCAAACAAACCCAAACACGACATCCACACAACGAGTGTGAATCATTCCGTCATGCGCCTGCCACACCGCCGGAAAATATTTCGATCGCACAANGAAATGTCGAAGTGAGGTTGTCACCAAAAAGGTTCACAAGTTTCTCTCATAGCGTTTCGACCATTCTGGATTGCAGCCAGTCTGTTTTGGGGCAAGTCCAGCTGGTCCGCACTTCACCCCAAAAGTTGGGTGGGGAAAAACGAGAGTAGGGTGGGACAACTTTTGCTAGATCCTGGTTGCCAACAAATTTTATTGGCACCCTCCCGCCACCCTTGAACCTGGGTGGCAACACGAAACATTTATAGTTCAAATGANTTGCCAACAAATTTTATTGGCACCCTCCCGCCACCCTTGAACCTGGGTGGCAACACGAAACATTTATAGTTCAAATGATTGTGAGCCATCTCTGACAGAATGGAAGGTTCAGAACCGGATTTCCATTTACCAGATTTATTTGCACAGAGTTATTCACAGATAACCTTTTGCCTGAAAGGTAAAACACTTTAAAAAAAAATTGGGAAAACACAAACAACCCCAAACAAAGAAGTCACAGCTTCTGCAGAAAACTCCAAACGGAGATTTGAGATTTGTAGGTTTTGTTTGTTTGTGTTTTGGCAGTGTGGTTTTAATGCTTGCACAAGGTTTGGCATTTGCATACCGGATTACGCAAAGCTAGACTACGCACAAGGACGCGGAGACGCAAGGATATAAGAGAGGGAAACCATAGGCATATATATATACATATATATATACAGACCGGGCTTTTCAGGCAAAGCCCTGTTTAGCCCTACGGAGAGAAAGTTTTGTCTGCACGCAGAAATCACCTTCTCCCTATAAGTACTAAAGTCTGTATATTAGGCCAACCCTCTATTATCCCACCAGCGCTCATCGGTATCCTAGTGCTATAGTAACTATACTGCGTATATCAAAGTATGCATTACCAAGCCAAACAAACCCAAACACGACATCCACACAACGAGTGTGAATCATTCCGTCATGCGCCTGCCACACCGCCGGAAAATATTTCGATCGCACAACATGAACTGACATCAGTGAGTGGTTGGAAAGAGATCGCTCTTGCTCCTGTTTTCTGCTTCAATGTCGTGCCATTGCAAGAGTCTGGGGAGAAATGTCGAAGTGAGGTTGTCACCAAAAAGGTTCACAAGTTTCTCTCATAGCGTTTCGACCATTCTGGATTGCAGCCAGTCTGTTTTGGGGCAAGTCCCTTCATTGACCAGCAGGTTTGCAAGAGTCTCTCAGTCAACTTTGTCGGATGTTCAAAAGGGGAGCATGTTTGTACTCCAAGCAGCGCCATAACTTCTTCCGGCCTCTGTCTGGACGGGCCGTCAGCAGGATTGGAGAAGGACGGTACCCGCTCCACCCAAGAAAAGGTTGGATGGTCAATCTCCAAGCTGAAGAACTCCCTGACAAGGAGGCGCGTGGTCATGCTAGGGCTATGACCCTTGATTGTAGAAAAACGGGCAGCTTCGTTGTCGACCCACCAGATGACTCTGCGGTGGGCCATCAAGTCATTGAACATCCAACGCACCACCACCATTGCATAAAGTTCCACTTGGCAAATAAGTTGGTCGCCAACCAATTGGTTCCAAGCAGTCAAAAGCTGTTGAGGCACTTCACCAGCCAGCACCCACTTCTGACCCGATGCCACATCAACTATTACTGCTCCAATTCCAGCTTTAGCCGTCTGTAAAAACAAGCACGGGTCTGCGCTCACCAAAGGCTGAAATCTTCCTTGGTTGACTGCTGGCAATCATCTCTGAAGCGTAGTCACAGAAATCCACAATGTTCGACATCTTGCGGCTGGATGGCGATGACACAAGATTCATGACTTCAGCGCATACCTGAAAGAGATGTCTGCCAGCAAAGAAACCGCAAGCATATCGTAAAAGGCCATGGAGCACCTGGGCTTCATGCAGGTTGAGTTTGCCAGCCAAACGGATTTTGGCCAACTGTTCCTGCAGCCTGTCAAGTCTGCCGGGCTTGTTCTCAGTGACCAGCTCCCCTCGAGGGATACCTGACAAATCCAGCAAGCACACAAGCACCTGAAAAGAAGTTGCAAATGGCTGGCCCTTTGGGCCGGTTCTAGCATGACGCCACCCCAAGATGTCCAGCAGCATGCTGGCACTGTCGTCCGCATCTGCAGCAAGCTCCTCTGTTGAGAAGAGGGGGAAGTCGTCATAAAAGACGCCACAAGGAATCAAAAGCATTTTGTTGAACAAGTACCACAGGCTCCGACTCACTCTATTGAAGGAGTAGACCACCGCAGTGGAGCCGAACATAAGAGAATTAGCCACGTAATAGCATGGTTTGCCATCTGTCCCATCAAAGTAGATGACAGCCAAGTGTCTGTGACTGGGATGGATGCCCATCTGTTTATATACTTTGCTCAAGTCCAAGCACTTTCCTTGCCAGCGCCCAGACCCATGCCTTTGCTTTCCAGAGGCCACAGCTTGGGCAATCTTCAGGGCCAAGCTCGCCACGTAGTCAACATCTTGCAGTTTCAAGTATGAGGTCGATGTGAATCCGCAATTCAACTGAGCCTCAAGACAATCATGTATGGGACGTAGTTTCATCTCCGCCCCCTGCACAAGGACAAATCTCCTGACCACCATCCACCGGTCATGGACAAAGTAGTTTGTCACCTCCGCCTCGGACCTGAAAGGGCCCTCCATGAATCCCATCTGCAGCTCTTCCCTGGCCGTCTCCTCAAGATGGGCAACATGCGTAGGATCACAAGGTCCCTTGTTTTTGCCAACGATAGCCTTTCTGCGCCAAATTGCAGACTGTTCAAGGTCCTGTTGAGTCATCGACGCAGCTTTGATTTTCTCTGGGTAGCATGACGGCCTATCGTGCATGCCGACAAGTCGCACTCCCTCCTGCATAAACTTACAAACCGCCATATCATCATATTGATACTTTTCGAGCAGCTTCATCCATACATGCAGACGCTTCCCAGCAAGCACCTTTGCCAGACAAGGTTCCAGCGAAGCATGAAATTGAGCCTCTTTCTCATGAAGCTGAGCCGCCAACAGTTTTGCATAGAGCAGATTCTTCTTCCGCTCCAAGCACACCAGTTCAGCAGGGTACTTCAGGTTGAAGTCAAGTGCATACCTCGTGACTTCTTCCAGGTGGTCTGTAGTGTCCACTGGGTGCTCCGCTTTAAAGGCCAAACTCAAAAACTGCTTAGAAGTGTGAAAGAAACCAAGTTTGGAGAAGTTACCATCCCCCTGATTGTGCAAAGTTTCCTCCTCCCGGCATTTACCCCCTAGATGAGGAGGCAAGAGTTTTGCTCCGGCTGGCAGTGGAGCATCCTTGCAATGTTTTGCAAAGTGGTGGAACTCAGGAATCAGCGCAGGGTGTTTTCGAGATTGCTTTCCCTGCGCAGCAGTTGATACATCATGGAGCCTCAATGGCGCCTGCAAAGAAAACTGTCGCTGATTTGCAACCAACACCATGCATGCTGCCACTCGCTGAGCCAGAAGCATTGGATAGGCAGCCTCAGCTGCAGTGTCAAAAACCCATGCGCCAGCCGCCCATCGCACTCTCCACGGTTCATGTTCATGGTCTCCTTGACATGTAGCAGCTAAAGAAGTATAAACATGTGAGGTCCCAAGCCAATCCGTGGACTTCTTTCGAGTGGATCCGTGGCAGCAGGCATGAAAAATTACTTTCTCCAAGGCATTGTAAGCAGCCGCAGCTTCTGAGGAGTGTAGCATGGTCAACTGAACCAGGGCTGCCCAGAGCCAGCTGTTCGCCGGATTCTCAATGCTCAGGATGATCCCACGCCGGTGGCAAAACAAAAGGACCTCCACGGCAAGGGTGTAGAGCTTGTTTGCACTATCCACCCGGGCCTGATTCACCGGGCCTAGGTTGGGTAGTCCCAACGGACATGTCGCTGATCTCAACGGTGGTGGATTCGGTGCACCCTGAGCCCTCAAGGTAGCCGACACTGGCTTTTCTCGGGCTCTGCTTGCAGTCCCGCATGGTAAACCCATGTGAACCCCTAAGAGGTTTGGAGACTCCAAAATGTCCCATAAAATTGTTTGCCCACTCGCAGAGGTGAGGTCTAGCGAGACAATTGGGACCATTGCATTGCTACTCTCATGGTCAACGCTCAAAACTGAAAAACCTGCCTGTATCAAAGCACGTGACAATGAACCTCATCCTGCAAAAATCTCCACAAATAGAGGCACGCCTGAATTCTGTAACTGTGAAACCCGCTCCGCCGCAATTCAGTCAGAATGGTTGCAAAGATAAAAGGGTTTGTTGCGAAAACATCCGCTCTTGTAGCACTTGTGGTAGCCCCGGGCACATCGCTTACCCGGGGCCCCTTAAATTTGCACTTCCCTGACTGGAATGCGAAGCACAAAGGGCGCTTCTCATTGTCATGTGTCACACAGCCTTCAGGAAGCTGAACTTTCTGAGGCGATACACTCTTTCCACCTCCTTTTCCTTGACCTTTGGCTGGACGCTCAACCTTTTGCACCTTCGTTGGTCTTGAGCTGTCAGTTGAAGGCGGGTCATGGGCTCGGTGAGCTGGAAGGGGCGTGAGGTATTGCAAAATCTCACTGGAATCCTTCAACTTCTCAAAGGTCTCATCAAGGGGCTTCTTGTCATTGGGCCCACTCGACAACTTTCCCATGGTCATATGGGACGCCTGGATGAACAACTGCTTGTCACAGTCCAGCAGCTGCTGCAAAGAAACACGGGCAAAACCCTTGGGTTGATCTCGCAACAGGTGGGAATACAAAAACTGAGTCCAGGTCTCGGTCACATCAAAAGAAGCTAATCCAGCAAGGTCCATGGCCAAGTTCCTCCTCTGCCATGCTGCACGCAACTTCAGTTCAGTGTTGGCCTCACAGGCCGGATCTGAATTCTTGGCCCCAATTTTCAAAAGACCTGAGGCATCTGTTGACACAGTTTGGTCTTTCTTGACCGACTCTACCTCCTGTGCCCTGCTGCAGCAAGCTTCAGGCTTCACGTATGACAAAATGCCACATTCAACCATGTCCACAAAGAGGTCCACAAGGTGATTGGAGGGGATTGTCATTGGGTTGAACACCAAGCCCCCCAACCTCTTCTCCTGAGCACTCTGGCGCGCAAGGCGCTCTGCAGTAGGAAGGCGTCTAGTAGTCATGGATGGATTGGGATTCGACTCAACTCTCTGTCGAACATCTGTAAGGGCCATGGTATGGCTCTCAAAAAAGAGCCTCCTCAAACAAGCTAATTGGTCATCGCTCGGAGCTTCGTCGAGCAGCGTGGTGAGAAAAACCACCAATGGTGTATCATCTGTACTGCTCGGAGAGTATGGGAAACCAAAGGCCAGCTTCCCAAACGTTGCAAACTTCTTTGCGCGTATCTTGTCAATGACCCACTGATCAATCCCTATCTGCTTTGCACGATCAACGAATGCAGCTTCAGAGTCTAAGGTCGAGGACATAGCTTCACACAGCTCTGGAGGCACTAGTGAATGAAAAGAAAAATGCAAGCACTGTCACATGCCATCTGATTTCCAGAAATTCTGCAATTCATCCTGAAGATGACAAAGAATTGTGCACTCAAGTGTTTGACATGTCGCTGCTGAAAAATCTGTGCGTTCGAAAAAAAAACATTTAAGGCCAGATTCCAACTGCCCTTGAGGTTTGCCACGATGCGGGAAATGAAGACTCCGCTGCAGGCAACAAGGGTGTGGATGATTTCAACAGGTCATGCACTGCATGTGAAAAATGTTTCAAGGCAAGATTTCCAAATAACACGAGTTGCGCCAAACGACATGTCACTTGCATTACAATCTGATTTGAGTGCAAGCTGATGCCAACGCAAAACCTTCACACCTTGCCTGCCTTAATGTGAATGCAATTCGAAAAATACCAGTGGCTTCCGAAAAAACTTCCAAAGACAAACAGTTTCCACAAGTCTGCAAAAGAGTTTGGAATCCAAACAGCAACACTCTAGTTCAATCTGGATGATGTCAGCTCCGGACAAAGACACTCGGTTGTGCCATCCTTTTCATACCCCGTTGTCGCCGATTGTGAATCCGATTTCACGGCTTACTGGTGAAAAGCCTTCTTACACTGACTACATCCATCGCAAATCTGTCTGTCACTCTGCATCTGACTGTACGGTTTGAAATTCAAGGAAAGCTTCCGACCACAAAGCAAGTAGTCGTCCTCATTGGCCGCATGCACCAGCCCTGACACCTTGTGAACATACAAGGATCCCTCAGGCACACCAGGGAAATCAGGAAACAGAGATGTCGTGACTGATCTTTCGTCAGCACCAGGCCAAAACTGTTCCTCACCTGCCTCACCGCAGTCAGAAGCTACACTTGATTCAGAGTCTGAAATGAACTCAACATCCGCCTCAATCTGATCAGCTTGACCCTGTTGATCTGATGCCACATGTTCAGGAAAGTCTGAGAGCTGAACGACACGATCGATTGCTGACATGTCAGGGTTATATGCACCATCACGCATGAGACGGAACATTGTCAAGACTGTGGAGTAAAGTGTTGTGTAGCTTTCCCTAGAGTATGTAAGAATGCTCTTCATATTTGGTTCCAGGTGGTGACCGAGCAGCCGACGCTCCACAGGGGAGAACTGTACCTGAACGCACCTACCTGCCCAGGTTAAAAGTGTTGTCTTGCAGCTGTGTGAACCAAAATGAAATGCACAACCTGCAGGCACCGACTCACCGAGGAATTCTCTCAACCAGTATGTTGCTTCCGAAGCACTCATCGGACTGTCTGTCCATTGCAATGCCCTTTCAGAGAAGCTTGGAAGAATGTACTCTTGATATTCGAGTCCCTCCACAAGTCTGGCAGTGATCCACTCAGTTCCCCAGTCTAAGCCAGTGACACCGGACCCCAGGGCGATGTACGGAAGGTATCTGTTACGGGCTTCAGCGCTCAGCGCAGTCTTCGAGGCCAGTGCGTCAGCATGCACCAAGACCTCACCATGGCCCTGCTCAGTCCACAAGCATTTGACTCTCTGCGAATCTTTCCACCGACAGCAAGCGTGGATGCAGAAAAGGAATTGTCCCAGAATGCACTTCATGGAATTCGGCAATGACTGAAAAAGCGACTCCAGATGCTGCACACACTCCAGGCTAAGGGGGTGTTTCTGTTCAAGAGGATTCTTCATGAGAAACATGTCTCTTGCCACACCTTTGCAACGTCCTGATATCACAGCTCTGAGATCAACAAGGACCAACTTGGCTGTAGAGTCCAGGAAATGCAGTGCTTCAACCATGTGTTGTGCCGATGTAGCACCAGCTCCGCTCTCACGCAATGCACACAGCGCTGCATACAACTGCTCTTCTGTAAGGCGCAACGGGTTTGAAACTCCTTTGTACCTCAGCAGTTTTGACAATCTCCACAGAGAGCTTGACCTCTTCTGCAAAGTGGACGAGGCTTTCATTCTGAAACAATCACTGATCGATTGATGAATGAGTTCCGGGCTGCACCCCCCATTCAGCATGTTGTTTATGCTGACACCCAGTTGACTAGCCAAAGGATCATGCAGGATGAGATCTTTCAACTTGCACAAAGCAACTCTCCGGATGTCCTCATCTGGAAGCTCTCTCCTGACCTTCCGCAGGTTAATGGGGATGACCGGAGGTGCAGCCACTTCTGCTACAGGATGCCCACTGTGCTCGCTCACAACTTCTGAATGCAGAACATCACGTATACCAAGGCTAGTTGGTTGTAACATGACATCCAAACTCGACACAGCTGTACCTTGCCACCTGTCACCAGTGCGAAAAATCTGTGTAAAAGAAGCCTGCTCCCATGGTAGCTTATCCCTGTCAAGCCGCTGACGTTTGCTGGATGCAGAAAGGGCGCAATGTTGCCACGCCGCTTCAGTCCCGTTGGGGTCCACTACCAGGGGTCTGCTGTCAGACTCCACAGCTCCATCAACTGGTGACTCAGGCTCATACATGTCTGAATGTTCCGTTTGCTGTTCAAAAGGTATATGCGTCCACTCGTCCAAAGCGACATCACTGTTTGCGTCCAAAGACCCAAAATCATCTTGAAAGTTTTCACAAGGTTCAACTGCATCTTCACTCAAAGGCTCTGACGGCTCCCCACTGTCGCAGGCTGCAGTCACATGACTTGCCCATCTAAGTCTGAGACCCTTCAAGCCAGGTTTTGGTGAATGTACTGCAGGATCATCAAGTTCCATGGTACTAGCAATTGAAGTCAAAACAACAGCAGCCAACACACGAAAGCAAAACCCGTGCAGAATCCAGCGCAAAAACCGAAAGTGATGCAGGAAAAACTGACAGACCGCTCTGCTCTCAAGGCTGCCACGAGTACCTTACCCTTCCGGGCAGGATCACCACTGATACACCATGGCATCTACCCTTGACTCCACAACTTTTGCTAGATCCTGGTTGCCAACAAATTTTATTGGCACCCTCCCGCCACCCTTGAACCTGGGTGGCAACACGAAACATTTATAGTTCAAATGAAGATTTATTTGCACAGAGTTATTCACAGATAACCTTTTGCCTGAAATGCACGCAGAAATCACCAACATCTGGATCCTGAAAGATCCGGAGCCACTGAGCTAACCCCCTGAGAAGGAATGGCTGTCCTTCATCCACAACAACAGCATCTGCAGGATACGGCAACAATGCAGCCCACTGAGATCTCAACCTCAACAACTCGTCAGTTGAAAACGGAGAGGACTCAAACTTACCTGTCACCAGTTTGAATGCCGCAGTCCTCACGTCTGCAATACTGGACCTCACCGTGTCCCTGAGCAAAGCATAAGTCTTCAATGCAAGCTGTTTCATCTGATCTGATCTCCTAAGTCCCCTGGCAGCAGGACACCAGCGTGTCGGTGAACAAAGTCCAAAACCGTCTGTGAAATCCTTTGTACGTCCATCCCACTCCACCTTTATGGGATGCCCACCATTCATACACGCATGCAAATCAAAAGACTCTGATGGTTTGTCAACACGTGTTTCTGTAAGGCCGTGACCCTCATCTGAACTCGAATCCACTTGAACTGCAGTACATTCAACATCCATCCTTGACTGAACATCAGGATTGGCATCGTTGGAAACCTCACAAGGAAAAGAACAGCTGCCAGCTACCGCTTTCTGTTGTTTGCCCATCCGTCCAACATCCACGCACAAAACATGTGAAGAAACATTTGCAACATTTGCAGAAACATCAGAAGAGACATGAGAAATCTGAGAATCAACGCATTGAATGTTCTGTGAGGAAGACTCAAGAAACTGAGATCGTTCACACGAAAGTTCTGCAGGAGCTTTCACTGGCTGACCCTTCTGCTCCAACTTGGATGACCGGCTGATGACATTACGAGACCCCCTTCCGGAGGCGAATGCAGAGTAAATGGGGTCAGCAATGAACTTGCACATGCCCGCTGGATATGAGGCACTTGGGCTTGTGTTCCATCTGTTTCCTGCCTTCCCCATGAGTTTGTAAACATGTTTATGCCCGCATCGCTGAGGCAAAGGACCCAAATATCTGAAAAACTTGTTGAAGCGAGGAAACCCAAAATGGCAACGCTTGTCCACAATAGTACAACTGCACATCAACCTTGTTGGCTTGGATGTCAAGGCCCCGAACTGACATTGATGAATTGCGAAAGTGCAGCCATCCGACCACACCAGCAAGTTGTGCAATTCGTCCCATTGCCAAATGGATCCCGGAACTTTGCCGTCTACCACCCCTAAATCTTCAGGGTGTTCAAACATAAACCAGCCATCATTGTCAACCGCCACATAGCAAGCATGAACGCACTGTAAAACAAATTCATTGGCCTCGGCTACAATCTCAGCATTCCGTTTGGATAACCAAGGAAAGCCTTTAGGCCAAGTGCGGCTCCGCAGCGGCCTAGGGCCAGGGTGTCGCCGCCACTGAAAGCGTGCACGTGAGAAGGTGTTACATGGAGGACTGACGATCAAAAACCAACCGCCCTCTTCAAGTTTCTCACAGATCTTCTCCCACAAATCTTTGCTACGCAAGTCATGTGAAGGTGATCGCTCCATGTCAAATTCGTGCAATTCAAGGGTAATCTTTCCGTCAGCTTCCATCTTCTTCAAGAATGTGCCAACATCAGACTGCCTCCTCTTCCCAGCGAACAAATAAAGCACCTTTACCACAATGGGTTGATGAGATGCCTTTGAAGGCTCCGGCCCCCCGCTGGGTGGGCAGCTTTGCCCATGCTGTCAAGCTCCAATGATTTCCTTGTGCTTGATGGCCGGATGGTCACCATAACAGCCCTTAACCCTGCACTGATGAACACGGTCACATTTACCTGAGCAATTCCCTGTGTTGTATCCAAAGCACAATTCTCTGTTGTCAGGGGTGCGCCATGCCAACTGAAGTCCCAACAGCTCTTTCCGGATCTCCTTGCCTTTGCCCTTGCCGCTCTTGCCCTTGCCCTTAGAAGGTGCAGACTTACTGGATCCCTTGCTGTTGAAACGCTGAAACTTGCTCTGTTGAAAGCCATCTGAATGTGAAGACATAGCTGCCCTCAACGCCACCGGAATGGTAAAATATGTCTCTTTCAGCTCAGCATCACGGATGGCCATCCCCAGTGAATCAGCTAACGAGTGTCCATCCCGGGTCACAAGCTTCATGGCTTCTTTGCGAAGCTTATGTTCAAAGCTGAGAACAATCGACCAATCAGGCTTGACCTTCTGTTGTCCATCTCTACGAAGCGATGAAAGGGCTTTGCTGTTAGCCCATGAAGCCATGCTTTGGAGCAATATCATGCCGCCATAGCCAACCATGCATTCATCTCTATACGCATGACTCTGCGATACTCTTCTGTTGTTGTGGGGAGCTTCGCTTTAACCTTTGTACGGGCTATGCGAATGTGCCCACTTGCGTCCACACCAGATTGTAATGCAGAGGTATGAGAATCACGCTTGCTCGTCATCTCATCTAAGCATGCCGCCAATGGTTCATTGGCCTGTGTCTCTTCCGCTTTAATGGACGGGTAATCTGTGGATGGTGATTCAGCTTCTTGGATGACACCGTAAATGGCCTCAACAGCCTTGATCATGGCCTGCCGCTCATGAACTTGAAGCTGCCGCGGTTGACCCATCACCTTAGCTTCAGCACGTATCTCAACCTCTTTGCTGATGTACTCCTGGGCCACCTCCCAAGCCGACACAATTGATGCTGTTTCCGCACGATTGTCTGGCGTGTCTTGGGGTATGGCGAAGTCTGCAAGACATGCCCTACGAACCTCAGCCCTGGTATCACCCACAGCACGGAACTTTCGCATGTTGCCATAGTGCCGGGCAATGGCCACCTGTCCAGCCAATGAGACACCTGAATCTGCCAAAACAAATTGCAGGTCTGAGTCCATGTGATCTGCCACAAATTGCTTCTGCTCTGCTNAATGAGACACCTGAATCTGCCAAAACAAATTGCAGGTCTGAGTCCATGTGATCTGCCACAAATTGCTTCTGCTCTGCTTCATTCATCGCAGCGAGGAGGTTGGTCTAGACCCTTTGCCCTATGTGAGATGCAACAACAAGTGAAGAACACAACCAACTGTGAAAGGTGAGAAGTGAACCAAAGAAACACTTCCAGTCAATGCGAAATTGACATGAAATGCAAATCTGTTTGCACACCATCTGACAACGGCCTGAGCCCTTGGTTGTCTGTGGCACAGCATAGATGTCTCAACATCCAACTGTCAATCCAATGCCGATGCAAAGCAATTCACATGTCTAAACTTACATTCGCACTTTCGTTAAACAAGAATTCTCAAATGACCTCAGTCCTCAATCCTTATGCCTTCCAATTGCACTCCACCGCATAATGGATGACATGCACAACGTTTGACAAAGCAAATCCTGACAACAAACTGTGACATGACAGACATGTCAAATGAAGGCAATGAGAAATGCATCACTGACTGCAACATTTCAAATGAAGGTCAAAACCAAGTTTGATTTGAAATCCACTGCAATGAAAACGACACTCAAAGGCTGCATGCAAAATTTGGCACCAGGCGCACAACGCTCAACTGTCAGATTCGTCCCTTTCGGACTCCTTAGCATCTGTAGAATCGTAGAAGATGAGGAAGCAGTTGAACTCGACTCCTCAGGAGTGTCCTTGCCAGTTTCCTGATGCATACGCTTTTTGCATGCCCGGCAAATTGAATCAAAGTCTTCTGCCGTCACAACACTGCACAAGCGAACCTCACAACAATTTGCAGGTTTCACCAAACAACCAGTAAGGTGAAGACGCCTGTGACCTGCTCTTCTGGAAATCGTGATGAAATACTTGTGGGATGCCGCAGAACTCTCAACCTTCTGGGACTGGGCTTCGTGCACACGAGCTTGTTCCTCTAAAGCAGGCCCATCTGGAAAATCTCCAACACCATCCTCCCAGTCGCCCTCATGAATCTCAAGGGTTGGGTATGCCATCCCAAACAATGCCTGCCAGTAAAACTTCCCTTCACCGTATGCCTCTTCTTGATCCTATTTGGATTGGCCCCGCTCGCTTCTGCTGCACTGCAAAGACTGCTAATAGCATCATCCGCAAAGTATTCATCAGCCAACCCTTCTACAATCGACCTGTTCACAGCTCGCTGTATCTTGTACACAACCTGTCTGGCCGTGCGCACATACTCTTCAGATGATGTCATCCCCATTGCCCATCTTCCAAGACATGCTCTCATGTCCCGATGGGACCCAAGCAGAGCTGCAACCGAAGTGAGAAAATTGCGGGGGCTATGGCCAGAAAAATGCATCTCCAGACCGTCAGGAAGTAGTAAATAATTGTTCATTAACTCACAGTAGGCACTCCGCCTTTGAGGCACCCGCAAACAGCTCACAGCAACTTCCAAATCATCGAACTAAGCTCCGATGGGGATGCAAACTTCCTTCGAACACTGCCCCAGCCCCGCTTCGGTTCCATGACCAGGTTGTCATGTCTGTATGAGAACATGTCAGACTCCCAAATCTTGTAACCAATGGACAACCAATCAACACCAGTCAAAGAGATTGTTCGAAAAACGAATGCAGAAACTTCCTTCTGAGGTTTGTCAGGTCCCGTAGTCTTCATTTTCCCCATCACCACCTTCAAGCCAAAGTTAGTGAGCATAGAACGATGAGGTAAAATTGCTTGCACATCGTCGCAACGAAGAGAAGCCCAAACCATTACCAGGACAACCCATGCAA